>JAMKCH010044152.1:0-12075 GCA_023653785.1 Ophioderma brevispina | reverse complement strand
GTAAGAATATGCCCCATTCCATGCACAGGATGTAAGGTATAATGGGGGACAGAATAAGGCGACCAATTGTGCATCTGACGTCATTTGACGGTGCAGAACAAATGTCGGTCTTGGAGAATAATCTGTGAATATTCAAAGCTTATTAAAGGTGCATTTTGTGATTCCAGCACCTTCTGTTTTAATCATTGTTCACTAGATATCCTTGAGAAAAGCCTGTTCACAACTTTTTAGTTGATCCCAACCTTGCGGTTTTGTGTTGTGAGCAAATGCTTGTTTCCCACGGTCCCATAGGCCACTGTGCTGTAATTTCTGTCCGTTTGCAGACAGAAAATACAAAATTGCGAATTTCTTACTGATACGACCGAATTTGCACGTAAGATTAGGTACACATGGACTACTAAATAAATGTTAACGGTTCAGATGATATAAAAATATCAACTTTTTTAGGCAAGTCGGGGGACGAGGCTGTGGATCGCGAAATGCCCCTTTAAAAGAGAAAGTTTACTTATGTGAATTAATGTGTCCATGAGTCGAAAATGCCAACTCAAGTAGGGCATTTTTTGATATTTTTTGAAATCATATTTTGTCCAAACATGCCCCCCCATACTACACGTTCAAACCAATCAGTCTGCGCTGCACTGATTGACAACCCTTGACATATGTACAATTGGTCGCCTAATTTCTGTCTCATCTAGTTAATACATCTCAGTACATTTTAAATTAATTTCCATGATTTTTCTAACTATTTAACCCATTTTGTTTTTTCAGCTCAATTGTCTGAGAGACTTCGCCGATGCACGGCCTCGGCGAATGGATGCAATTACTCATTTTCAACACATCACAAATTCTAAAGACTCGTACAGGCAAATTCAAAGAGAGGGCAAATTAAATGCCAAGCCCTGTCCCCTTCCAGGATGGTGTCCATTGGCCAAAAGACCAGATATTAAAGGAGTTTGGTTCTGCTCCAATTTGTATCAACACGATTTACCCACTGTATCCCCTTACGGTAAGCACCGGGTGTTAGTATCCATCGACTCCATCTTGAGCAACATGAAAAACCCAAAGCTTTACATGGAGAGCGCCCACTATTCGTCAGAAGACGACATTTCAATACAGTTTGTCCGATTTATTCTCGCCCCTGGAAATTTTCCCAACATACCCAAGGGATGCTTGGAGGTGGATAAGCTGAACAATGCATTTCTTAGACTAAACAAGGATAAAGGAGAGTACAGCACGCTACATAATGAATACGGTCTGCCAAAGCGTGACAACATCCGAGTGTTTGTGGAAGTGCTTGTCGTAGGAGATGTTGACCTGGGTGTTCAGTATGATATGGTGAGGTGCTCGGGGAAAACAAGTGTGGAGGCCAAGAGAGGCATCGTGCCTGAAGTTGCTATTGTTGCTGGCATGGCTAATATGTAACTGTTACCATGGTTACTTGCAGTGGCAAGTTAAAAGGGGAGGGATACTGAGGCTTCAAATTGGACTGATTAATTGCAAGTTTGTCACTGGGACTGGGGACCAACTTGGGATGCTTCCATTATATCCTGGCAACATTATACTCTTGGCAACGGTACTCTCAAAAGGAGTCTAATTTCTAACATGGGTTTAAACCTGGGTTTATTCTTTCATGGGTGGACCTTTTTTTCTTTCAACATACTCTGAAAGTGCAATCTAATAGGCGAGAAATTTCCTCACATGTGGATGTCCTGTTGAACAGCACCATTCTCACCCATCCATGAGAAATGTTCTTATCCATTACAGCACTTTCAGAGAATGTTGAAAGAAAAAAGGTCCACTCATTAAAGACACTATCAGTGATTTATCAGAAAGAGTCAAAATATTTGAAAATTTGTAGGAATAGCTTAAAAGTGAAGTCTGTAGAATTCTCGTTAAGTTACTTTTTTCAACAGAAGAATTGAAGAAAGATGAAGAAAACGGCAAATGAAGAAAACGGCAGTGTTCCAAGATACTTTTCTCCATTCAATTACGTGTCCGTCCGTTCGGACAGTAATGACTAAAATTTCTGATTTTGTCCTCATTAGGTTGCTTCTGGTCTTATCATTTGCAGGGTATGTCAGGATACCTGTACTTGTTATATACATGCAAAAATCTGATTTTGATGATTTCTTCAATTTTCTGATTTAGCAAATCACTGATAGGACCTTTAAGGACTAACCCTGCTTTAAACCCAGATTTAAAATTATTAGACTCGAGTTGAGAATAACAGCCTTCATCATTATTTTTCTTCAACATGAGCATACTTTAGCATGAGCTGCATAAATGCAGACACACAATCAATTGATACGCCTTGCTCCTTATATAGATGTCGTGTGCATACATCTTTTTAAAGAATTTTGTTATAAAAATAGCACGACCATTGTGACAACAATAATTTGCCTAACAAATCACAGAATTTGGACCAAAATACTTTACATAACAAATAACAGAACTGGAACTTCATATTAAAAATCCTGCATATGCTACTGGCTGTATTAGCAGAACTATTACGACTTCACTACTTGACTAACAAATCACAAAGTTGAAACCCTCACCTTCCAAATGCTATGTGTGCCATTTGGCTGCTTTATAAGCAATGACATTAAATGACTTTGTAGCTTATGTAGCTTGTTACTGTAGTAAATAATCATCTAATATTCTTCATGCATTGTGCTATCTTCAGTAGATAGCACAGAGTTATTATGAGACCAGAACTGATCTAGGACTAAACTTAATTTCATGCTATGTACCAAATACTACCCCTAATCTCACACTACTGCTTTGGTCATTTAATATGCTTTATTGCTTTTGTATGAGATGGAAATCCATTCCAATTCATATGGTATGTGCTAAATTACACCACCATTAAAGGCACTAGTATTAGTGATTTGCAAAATCAGAAAATTGAAAAAAAATCATCAAAATTTGGATTTTTGTAACAAGTCTGTAACAAGTAATTATAGGTAACCTAACGTACCCCACAAGTTATAAGACCAAACGCAACCAAATAAGGACAAAATCAGATATTATTAGTCATTACTGCCCATACGGACAAATTACAACAACACGTAAATGAGAGGCGATTCATATCTTTGACGCTGCTGTTTTCTCCCTTTTCTGCCTATTTTTCAGTTGGAAAAATTAACTTATGAGAATTCTACAGACTTATCCTTCGCTTTTAAGCTATTCCTGCAAATTTCAAATATGTTGACTTTTTCAGGTGGATCACTGATAGTGTCTTTAATATCTTTGGGCAAATGTCAAAGGTTATCGGACTTAGCAGCATCCAAGGCTTGAAGGATTTAATTTCTAACCTGGAGAAGGGCTGTCTTGGTGGAATGGTGAGCTTGGCACCACCAAGATCATGATCACCAACATGCTGTATTAGCTAACGTGATGCTGCCTTCTCAATCAATTTGGCAATGAATTTGATATTGGCAACTGACCTATAGCTCTTAAAGCCACTATCAGTGATTCATCCAAAAGAGTCAAACTATTTGAAATTTGCAGGGATAGCTTAAAATTGAAGGATATGTCTGTAGAATTTTCGTAAGTTACTTTTTCTGACAGAACTGACGAATTGAAAGAAAAAGGAGAAAACAGCAGTGTTCAAAGATATGACTCTCCATTCAGTTACGTGTTATAGTAAGTGTCCGTACAGACATTAATGACTAATATATCCGATTTTGTCCTTATTAGGTTGCTTCTGGCCTTATCATTTGCAGGATATGTTAGGGTACCCGTACTTGTTACAGACATGCAAAAATCTGATTTTCGATTTTTTTTTTTTGATTTTCTGATTTAGCAAATCACTGATAGTGCCTTTAAGTCCATCATGATCCAAAGATAAGTACAGGGATAATGATGGAATGCTTCAAAGTGTGAGGAAATATACCTGTCAAAAGAGAAATGCTTACTATCCTGGTTATGATAGGTAATAGACATTTCAAGTTCTGTTTTAGTCAGGAGGAATTGTGGGCGCAGGGTGGAAATGGAGTACAGACTTTTTCTATCGGTCGATTTTTGTTTATGAGGAACTAAGCCAATAATTTCTGGAGGGTGTGCAAAGTTTTGTGCAGTGGCATTTTCTACCACCCTCAAATTCATTCAATTGGCCATAATATCATGTTCTATATCCAGGTTTTAAAGCACAAGAAATCTACTCGATGGATTCTTCATGTGATTTGATCACTACATTACCATCAAGTCCAATATGGCCACCCCGAAATCCAATATGCCCCAAAATCATTCAATTGACCAAAACTCATCAAATATTTGCAATAGAGGCATAATTCTGGGCTCTATACCCAGTAGGAACTCACATCTGACATTTCAAGTGTGTTAACAAGCTTACCAATCAAGATGGCAACCAACATGACAACCTTTTAAGATCTTTAAAACCTCCAAATTGTCATAATTCATAATATATTGGCCTGCAATTTGAATTTTAAGCAGGTTGTCAAAACAAAAATGCCAGATACGAGTTTGTAATATTCAAAGACATACATCTCATACTTTAATTTAAACTTTAATAATAATTTTGGATGCTAAAACTAAATGCAATACAGATGTATTGCAATGTATAGGTTTTAAAGAAGGTAAAAAGGTTGCCGTATTGGCCCCATCTTATTTTTTTTTTGCACTTTAACGAAACAAATATGCCAGATAAGGATGTCAAAATGGTCAAATACTTCTCATACCTTAATTTACACTTTAATAATAATAGTTGATGTAACTACATATAATACAGATATAATATGGGTTTTAAATATCTTTAAAAGGCCATATTGGCTGCCATCTTGAATTTGGAAGATTTCGATTACAAGGAAATGCCAAGTAAAGCTTTCTAGTGATCAAATACATATATCTCGTAAGTATAAAGCATAAAGCATCCATAGAGACACAAGAATCATGCCTTCACACTGCAAAATGTGGAGAAAACTTGACGTGTCCAGATGTGTTCAAAATGAATTCTAGAGGTGTTAACATAACACCTGCAGAATATGTTTTAGGTGTTTATGATGTATTCTGTATATCATAAATAGGTATACTGGAAGAATTAAGCTTATTTTAATGATTCCGAGCGCATATTTGACTTTTCAGCAGCCATATTGGATTTTTGTGGCAATGTAACGACCAAATTACATTACTAACACTTCCTCATGCTTACAAATACCGGAGTATACCGCAAAAAAATGTATCTATCAGAAATACTTAAAGGATTTTTATTGATTTTGGACATGGAAGCAGCCATATTGGAGTTTTCAAAAATGGCACTGCACCAAATTTTGCACACCCTTCAAAAATTATTGGCTTATGTCCTAATAAACTAAAATCTATCAATAGCAAAAGTCTGTAGTCTATTTTCATCCTTCAGGCTGTGTGCGCAAACTTCCACCCGACTATTTAGGAAGGAAGTGTGTCCATAGTGCAAGCCTTGTTGGACATTTGGCGAATTATTTCAGCAATTTCAGAGTCAGTGCTTTAAACCCTGGCACAGAGCATTTGCAATCCCGATCTGCCTAGAGAGATTCAAAACTGATAGTCATATTGTACCTTATCTTTTCAACGTTATCAACAAAGAAAGTCAAGAAATCATTGGCAAGATACGTGTCAGTCTTAGCACCTATCAAAGCCCTTGAAGATGAATTCAAAAGACTTCAATTAACACTTCAGCTCAAAAGGCCACAAAGCAGATACCTGATTTCTGCTAAAAACAGACATGATAGTATAGGCTACATATATGTAGCTAAAAAAATTACCTGTATTTAAAAATACATCGGAACTGTGAGTGTTGTTGTGAATGGGGCCAAAGGTCACATGAGGTTACCAAGGTAACATGAGGTCACCAACATGTCACCCCACCCTGCCCCCTCCTTTCCACCATGTTACATCATTGTAGCCCTTAAGGAACTCAAACGACATGCGATATATTAAGGATTAACATTTTGACCACAGACACACATACACACAGACATACGACCAGGGTAATTCCTGTGTACCTTCTGCAATTCTTGCAGATGACACAAAAACTGTTGTGTTGTTCTGAGCTTTTACCTACCGTCAGGCAACACTATTTTTTCCAATACAATAATGCAAACCAGGGAACAACAATAAATGGGAATTGACCGTGGCTGTCTGCCGATTCCCGTAATCAGATTTTCACGTTCATTCATCACACTCCGTTTGGAGCTTCCGCGGTTGGGAATATTACAAGACCTTCGCCAGCTAAGGGACATAACAACGGCCCCATAATGCAATGGGCATAAAGCAACCCGCTATGCTTTGCATAATGACTATGCTTTGCATAATGAGCTATGCTATAGCAGCAGATAGCATTATGCAAATAAGTTTGACGCAATCGTCCAATGGCGGTGCCCCTGAGGTGTCACCAATTTGCTGAGTCACTGTCAGGGGCCTGGCAAAACTTGAAATTTCAAAGTTCAAACTTAGAAACTTGATTAGTAATAAAGACAAAATAAATGCACACATCAAAAGCCATTGACACTACAAATTGAACACAATGAAACTTGATTACAACTCTTTATTAGCCATAATTACTGGGTTCCATTCTGAATTATTAGTATAATATGAATAATAAATACTTATGATACTCATACAGATGATAGTAAACAATTAACACAAGAAAATTGCTTATAAAAAAGGCACTTGAAAATACAATCAATTATGCAAGACAATTATGTGAGTTGTGATATGAGATACAGTAAACTAAGTGCTCTATGAATATAAACAGAAGACTGTATGGCAGGTTTTTTTAGCAGTACTATTTTTTTGCATGTTTGCGTGTTTAGTAGTTTTTGCAGTTTGTTTCAATTCATGGTTTTAAGGTGAGACAGGTGTAAATGTATAAAACAGTTTAATAAAAAGCAAATTTCCATGTTTTGTAATCATATCTGATATCTAGGACTAATCCCCCATGTCTGGGTTATATGTCCCCCAGCTATCTACAAAGTGCTGAGCCTAAGGTTAAAGAAGGTAAGCAGTACATTTTTCACTTATTGTGCAAGTATTTCAACTTAATAAAGAACATGTGGAAAGTTATATGTGGTTTGCTTTTATTATTTTTCTACAACAACAAATCAAACTTTGTAAGTCAGACACCCCAGAACATTTACAAAATTAGCATTTTTTTTAAAGTGGAACACAGGACATTAGGTGGCAGTTATCTTTTTGGTTCCCCTTGCCACATTCGGAACACTAACATTTTTCTGACGTTATCTCAGGACAAAACATCCTTCTCTTGTGTGACTTCTCTGTCCTCATGGTACCTTTTAGTAATTCTGCCCCTGAAATGCCTTGTAGACAAATGATAAAACAGCCACTCAAACTTTCCACATGTTCATTGGATAGCTCACATCCTCTACCTTGGGCTCAAACTTTTCATTGCTCTTTTGTAGACAGCTGGGGGACATATGATCCGCAGAGGGATTAGATCTAGATCTAGTCCCAGAATAATTAAATATGACAATTTGCTTTTTGAAACTGTTTTATTCATAACTTTAAATGTGTTTTTTATCCAAAGTTAACCTAGAAAAAACACATGCAGCTCCAAACGTATACAAACTTATAACCTCCTCAACTTTGCTGATATGTGTTTAGACGTATCTAGGGCATGGATCTACTTCTAATGGGTCCTGGATATTTGTAAAAATTTGGTCTACTTTACCAAAACTTGTCACATATTGGGCCACTCTCATAACATCACAAAAACCCATGTACAGCCCTAATCGATGTGGACCAGAAATAGGATTATGCCCCAGATTTTTGCAAGAGCTTTAATTAGACCGCTAAGACAGTCTCCATATGATATTGTTACTGGAGCTACAATTTAAAAAAATTTTTTCACATAAAGTACTGCAAATTAGCTTATTAATATGCATAAAATATTACTTGGATCAGTTTTTGGTACTTTTCAATCTACACCTGTAATCTTTGAACCAATGTTAGGAGTTTTCTAATATCTTCCCACTAAAGAGTGTCAATTACAACACTGTCCACCGTAAAGCTACATACAGACATATTAAGCCCTATTGAAAATTTTGTGGTTCTGAAGTTACCTACACTGTGGAAATAACTCTCTCCTAAGTCCTGTAAAAATGTCCTACTATTATACAGAAAACAAATAAATGATTGAACAACATAAAACAAATAAAGTACCCTGTGAAATATTTCAGACTTGGGCATGTTTTTTTGTTTAAATATCACATTGAATTGACTGAACTGGACATTGCATCCCTTATTTTAACCGTATTTCAACACCAAATTCTTTGTTCATGCTCTACAATTATAAATCACTACTGCTTCTTCTAATGTCCTAAGTAGTGCCAAATTTGCTGTATTCGGTACAGACAAAGAGTTCATCAAAATAATAATGGGGTATAATACGAAGTGCAGTAAAATTTGTTCGAGGGCATGACTGGAGAACCTAGTACAGGGTGTCCGCAAAAAGTGCACCTTTTTTAAATATACAAAAAGCATTGTAAAGGTGGTGTGACTTTTGGGACCACCCTGAAGTAAATAAATTCCAATCCCAAACTAACAGTACCATAAATCAAACAATTTTGGCTCAATATTCCACTTAACTGGAAAACCTGATAAATACATTTGACTTTGGTCTATAAAAATGAGCTGCAATGGGATTGTTTCTCGCTTTGTACCAAAAGAAGTGAAATAGGGCTCCTTGCTAACTGACATCAACATATGTGAGCTCGGAGCTCTCACTTCCCCCATGAACTTTCTTGGTCAGTACACGAACACTGAATCAATTCTGAATTCGATAGTGTTTGTATCTGCACAGTTAACAGTTAAGACATATTGTAGTAGACGATGGTAGTAACATAACTTAAATCCTGTAAAATATTATTGGGTTAGTGCTTAAAAGACTTCTTCTCTCCAACACTTCCAGGGTAGTTTGGCAGGAATGAGAGCAACCTCTCCCTCAGTGATGATTTTTATTCTAGCAAAATAATAAACTGGGAGCTATATATTGGGCAAAAAAATCACTGTAGCATTGACCCCTCAATTTAAGTCAAATATAATTATGTTAAAGACACTATCAGTGATTTGAAAAATATTTTAAATTTGCAGGAATAGCTTCAAAGTGAAGGATGAGTCTGTAGAATTCTCATAAGTTAGCTTTTCCAGCTGTAGAATTGACAGAAAAGGAAGAAAACGGCGGTGTTCCAAGATACGATTCTCCATTCAATTACGTGTTGTAGTAAGTGTCCGAACGGACAGTAATGACTAAAATCTCTGATTCTGTCCTTATTAGGTTGCTTCTGGTCTTATCATTTGCAGGGTATGTTAGGCTACCTGTACTTGTTACATACATGCAAAAATCTGATTTTTGATGATTTTTTCGATTTGCTGATTTAGCAAATCACTGATAGTGTCTTTAAGTAAATATAACAAAGGTATTCAGATATTAGTTGTAGATAATACAAAGTGTTCAATTACAACAGAAATTATTATTATAAGTAGTATAAGTTGAGCATTATATGGCAACAACATGGCAAGGCAACTGGCAACTTATGTAATGAGCTATGAACAAATATGAATTTAACTGTTAATAATAATAAGTACAATGGTTGAAATCAGATGGTGTTTTGCATCCATCTTGCAATGCACCAGTTCTGGGAAATTTCACCTCAATAAGGACATGTGATCCCACCAAAATCCTATTAACACATTAAAACTCTGACTTACACCCATTTTAGCCCACAAAATGCTAGTACTTAGGGAATTTTTAGCATCATCATGAAATGTTGTGTAGTTCTTAGACTTTTTGAACACTTTTTTTATCCCCAAGTACTGACATGAATTTAGTATAGTACAATATAGGCACATTGCAATGCATTATGGGATTGCTTCAAAACAACCTCTGGGTTGAAATGGAACACAGATGAGAGATGGATTGTTCCATAAATAAACCTTATTGTTGATACAGATCAATCACTGTTTTGTTACATTATGGGAAACTAAAATGTGCAAAATTATTATAATTTTGCATCTTCATATCCCATAATGCACCCAAACAGTGACCGATTTGTATCAGCACGAGGCTCAATACAGAGAGTTAAGTGAAAGAGAGCAAAAGATATTACTACAAATTCTTGCGAATCATACTGAGCAAATGTTGCATTTTTACAGCAAGCAATTGACACAATTTTGCTTAATCTTTTGTAAGATCTTTAAAAATTAAAACAATTCAAGACAATCATATTTTGAAATAAGTCCTCAGAAGATCAGATTTTTACAAATTTACATTCATCCTTCACTCTTTACAAAGAGTAAGTAAAGTATGTAGGGGTAAGACTTTAAATATAATTTTAAGGATGCATAATCAGTGTTGGTTTTATGTACTTCCAATAAATATTTTTACTCCATAATGAAAAAGTGTTGGTTACCCAAAGTAATTAGATCGGCATTTGGCCGTCTCGTTTTCTTTGGCAACCTTAAGGACTCGATGGCAATATAAGCAAAAGGAAAAGCACACAATAATAAACCCGGAAGGAGATAACCATGGAAGAAAATAATACACACTTCACAAAAACCGCACTGTAAACTGCAACAAAATTTAACACCAGAAGTGTCTTTCATATGTGATATGATCGAAGGAAATGAGTCAGATGACACTAATCTGCTTTTAGGTTATAGACCTATGAGGTGGTAAAATATTTTCAGTATTACATTGCTAAAAGTCATGTCATCTCAACTCGAAATATATTCAAACCTATCATTGGAATTTATCATTGTAGGAGTTATCCAAAATAAAATTACAACCTTCTAGCCCTGGAGCTAGCACCCATTTGTAACGCATCTCAAGGACAAAAGTTTGAGTGATAAATATGTTAGGACAGCATGATAGGAACCCCTGCTGATGAAACGCGATTCTTAAGTTGCAGCAAGTGGGGCCTTAGGGAGAGGGGGCCAAAAACAAGTTTGTACAGGGGTCAAATTGGTTAACATTGATCCATAATGTTAAAAACACACCATGTTATGTGTCTAACCTTAAGGATTCAAAAAAGGTATAGTTTGTAATATGTACAGCCTAAGTTTCAGAGTTAGAGGCTAAAAACAGCAAAAATCAATACAGCGGTTCTCGAACCACAAGTCTCGCCTGCTTTCGCGCTTAAGACACTATCAGTGATGAATTTGAAAAAATATTTGAATGTGCAGGAATATATTCAAAGTGAAGGATAAGTCTGTAGAATTCTCATAAGTTACATTTTTACACTGTGGATTACAGAAAAGGAAGAAAAAAGGCAGTTGTTCCAAGAGATGCGATTCTCCATCAATACATGTTGTAGTAAGTGTCCGTACGGACAGTAATGATCCAAAATTCCGGTTGTATCCTTGTTAGGTTGCTTATGGTCTTTCATTGGCAGGGTATGTTAGGATACGTACTAGGGAAGTACATGCAAAAATCTGAGTTTGATGATTTTTTCGATTTGCTTGATTTAGCAAATCAATGATAGTGTCTTTACTTTAAGACAAAAAGGCAGCACACCAGAGTGAACTGTTGCAAAAAGGCCCAGGGTGTCCCCAAAAAGTGTGCAACCAGATTAAACTCCAATTTCTTAACTAGTTTTCTCTGCCCACTATTTCATTTGACACCCCCCTAGGGTCACAAATTTTCCAGCGTGGAGATATTATCTTTTGCAAGTTGAAATCCCCCCCCACGAGAATAAGTCAGAGATGGTTAGGAGTAGTAGCACCCTGAGTTTGCATTTACAGTATTCTTTACTTCTGCTTTCATTTGACACCACCCCAGGGGTCACAAATTGTTCCAGTTGTGGAGATATTAATCATGAGAAGTCCTTAACAAGAGCATATAACTAGATGTTTAGGAGTTTAGCACCCCCGGGTTTGCATTTTGATAGTATTCTATACCTCTCACTCTTTCATTTTGGCAAACCACCCCTAGGGGTCAAACATTTCCATCGTGGATGATATTAATCTTGAAAAGTTCCTCCACATGCGCACAAGTAAGAAATGTTTAGGAGTAGCAACCCCGGGTTTGCAGTTATAGTATTCTAGTACTCTCCTTCTTTC
>JAMKCH010044150.1:0-12015 GCA_023653785.1 Ophioderma brevispina | reverse complement strand
TATTTTGAAAAATGCTTAAAATTGTTCCTATTTCATTATTATTTAGTTTAGGTTGTTTACTTGATGAAAGATGATGTACCTGGACAACTTGATTATCAAATTGTGTTCAAAGTAGGTGGTAGAGTGTCATTTTTTTTTTTTTTTTTTTTTTTTTTTTTTTTTTTTTTTTTTAAATTCAATGATAATGTGCTATTATGAATTGCTGCATAGCTGTTAAAATCCAAGCATGTGGAGTATAGTCCCTCTAGTTAGAATAGTAATAATTCAAATGCGGTCTCTTATAGATAGAGAGGCACAACGGTAAGTAGTCTTTAGAAATTCATCGTATCGCATGTTTTGCCGACCACAATAGAAAACATAGAATACCAACAATAGAAAGCAATGGTCCCCTCCGCTTCTTCCCATACATGTGGGTGCCGCTTTGCATATGATACACTAATCGGTAGTGATACAAATGGATGTATGTGTTAGAGGTGTGCAAGGTGTAATAATAGTGCACCTGGATCATTGTGCTCAGATACTCTTTTTTTCATAATGCAATGAGCGCTTAGGTTGCAAAGATGTTAATTGAGGCGGTTTAGTTAAATCAAGATGACTGATGTTTCATTCATTCATTGGGTGGCCATGGGTAGGACAAAATTTTCCACAACAATATGCACCCAACATCCAACACGGATAATTTTGTCGGTTGTTTGTATCGAATTGACATTATGTGTTTGTATACAAGCACACAAAAATAATAATTATTCGTGCAAAACTATTCAAAATGTCAAGCGCCCAGCCACGTGACGATCGTTGGAAATGGGCTTCACCCCCTGGTACTATTAGTCAAAATAGTTTTTAAACGGAATGTGTCTTTTTTTGATTATTTGAAATTGGTTAGACCACTGGAACATTTGAAAAATAGTGGGGCAATATTTAAAAATACATGGAATATTCCATACTAAATGAAACTGGGATTGCAACATTTTGTCAAACAATTTGATTGATAAGGGGCTATATTCAAGAAATTATATTTTTGTTGTGTCAAGACAAAAACTGCAGTAATTTTAATGCAGGTAACACTAACTTCACTGCTTGGCCATCCAAAATATATGGCTGCTGGTGAGTGGTGCCAAATTATGCAGCACTTTACTATGTCAAAATTCTGGAGTTTAAAGCGGCATGGCACATTTTCACAAAATATGAAATTCTGAAATTGTGAGATTAAAAACTGTTCATCAACACTCCACATTTTGTCCGATATTTCGGAGAAACCCATTTCCGTCCTCAGCCGGATGTTAGCTGAATGTTTGGACTTGCGATTCTCCTGACGTGGGTGGTGTCCTACTAGATGTTGCCAGCAGAAAATCGTAAATCTTTGGTAGTTCACGGCCCCTGTCCCTATTCAGGGTGGGGTTGGATCTTTTCTTATGAAGATAGCCTCTCTCACTTTCTTGGTATGAGATTATCCTCCATGCATAGAACTTTGACATTTACTATGTCCAGTTTGTGACCTGTGGTTTTATTGTGTGTTATGCAGAGGGGCAGATTGATTTTGAAGTGAGTTTGGCCGAATGTTCTTTTAAACGGTCGCCAAGCAACCTCTTGGTCTCCCCTACGTCGACTTATCGCCCCCTTTACAGGGGTACGCCGGTAGGAGGTACCCATACGCCTGTTTCTCTAGACGGGTGATGGATCTTTGCAAGGTGAGACTAAAGCTGGCGGAGGGTTTTTGATGTGGGTTGAAATGATGTGCCCATAATACCGTTTGTCCAAAAAACTCGCTTCACTTTTTCAGACACCTCCCGAACATAAGGGATGACACAATGGAATTTTATTTGAAGTGGTAGAGGAAGAGCCTGAAATTTCTTAAGTTTGCTCTCAAATGATAGTCTAGGGCCATTGGAAAGACAGAGATATATTTTAACATAAAAATATACCAACCCCAAAACAGATAGGGAAATGAATGAGGAGTAAAGATATCCAGGTTAATTTGTAGGCCAACTTTTAAGTTCATTAACTTTAATCAACAAATGTGGATATTACACGAAATATTTTGGACTTGGACTCATTGATATTAAACACACAAAGGTTATAGACCAGTCACACAGTGTGTATTTAGCGTGAGGAAACCTGCATACGGCCCGTACGTGTTCTTGTGTTAAAGTCATTTTTCGTCGTCGTCTGCTGATTTTAGCGTCGCCGGGGCCGACATAAATAACAAATCATTCTGTTTACCCATAAGGTGATACTTCAGCTTAATAATTTAAATGAGGCTAAGGTATATAAAGCTACAACCATGCAAAAATATCGATTTTTGAAAAATCTTGAGGTGCCCACTATTTTTTCAAAGAGTGCCAGTGTGTCTAAGTTTTATTCTGTGTGTACACCACATCATACAGATTACACTTGCGTGTCGATCATCTTGGGGACCCCCCGATTTACTGGAAGTAGTATCAATTTGATATCAGATGAAAGGCATTTGTCATTTGTCGTCCTGAAATTTGAGCCCTGACAAAATCCATTTCATTTCTCAAGATAGAACAAAAAAATTACCGAAATCTATGGTTAACCATCAATATATAGACACAGATTCAATGCATTAATATGCTTCTGCATTTTAAAACCACAAGTTGGTTTCCCATGGTACTTGTTGGGGCATATGTGCAAATGTGGCAAGAGTCAGGCTCTTCATATAAAGTAAGAACACAATCGACATTAAAATCGGAACAAGCACATTTATGGCATGTACATCCATGACTGTGGAAAGCAATATACCATGATGGCGAGGTATAGGACGAGGACTAGCATACTAAGCATAATGCATATTGACATCTTGTCATAGCTATACTACTATTATTATGGCCTTATTTCCTGAAAGTTGATGACCCAGGCACCGTAGCCAGCAAGGTGGTTCAGAGGGGGCAATTTCCCCATTTTTTTTTAAAAAAAAAAGTCCCGATCACAAGCAAAAATTTTCCCGTTCCCAGGCAAAAGGAATCCGAAAAAAGGGCCCCCGATTTATTTACACGAATATACGGGGTGAGTTTTGTTCCCGATTTCCTTCAACCAATTTTCAGAGGGGCCACTCTGCCCCCACCCGGCTACGCCATACCCCAGGTGTGGCAAAGACAATAAATTCTGTATTTTCTTGGCTTCACCTGCATATGTGTTTGGACATCCAGGTGGATTATGTCAGACATACAGCTTGAAAGTTTTTGCACAATCACCTGGAATCTTTAGATTAAACTCACAGAAAAGCTGAATATCATCAGCATATGTGTGAAAGTTAACATCATGATTCCTAATAATGTCACCGACTGGATGAGTATACATTATGAAACCTTGCGGGCCTACAATGGAGCCCTGAGGAACAGAGTAGTTGCTGCTTGGCCATTTCATTGTTAACCATCACTCAATAATACTTTTAAGAAAAAGTGCAAGGCTAAAAATACAGGTGTAAAATATGTAAGAAATATATATCATAGGTAAAAAAAAGCATAAACCCTTCATCATATCATGTTTGTATAATCAAACATTCAAAGGCAATCTGCTGAGCAGTGGCATAACAGGCCTATCCGCTCTGAGGGGGCAAATTTCCCAGTCTTGGGAAATTTTCCCTCTCAGGGGGGTCAAAAGGTCAATTTTTCCCGGTCAGAGGGCTAAAAAACGGCTGATTTAGCATGATTTTTGCAATTTTTTCCCCGCCAAAGTCGTCGGGGGGGGGGGGAACAACCTGCCCCCTGCCCCCCCTCCTGTTACGCCACTGCTGCTGAGTACAAAATGCAACAAAATGGGTCACAACGGAACTCCGTTTCAAAAGTCTTCCCAGCAAACTCAATTCACCTGAATACCCTTATCAGCTAAGCCTTTTCGCTGTCATGGGCTCTATTTGCAGGCCATGGACCTTGAAATTAGATCACTTAAAACCAACAATGGACACACACTCCAAGTTTTTGAAAAACTCTCAAACTGAAGTGTGTTTTGTGACCAATAAACAAAGGGTGTTTTATGGGCAAATACAAGTTTTTGTTTCCACTTTTAGAGGAAAGACTTTGACCTGCTCCACTCTCTCATTGTATAATGTGGTAAACAGTTTATCAAAATACCATGGGCTAAAAATTTGAAAAGGGAAATATATTTTAAACAATACCACACTCTGGAAGAGAACTAGGAAATAAGCTGCCATCCCAGATTCCATTAGTGTTTTAGTTCATTCATTTTGTGGAATTGATTTTTTTTTTCAAAGGAAAATTACTTTTTTATGTGTGTGGGTTATGTTCACAGTCACCAATATATTTCCTACCAATAATAATGGGAAATTCATGACCAAGACGCATGTCTTGTTTCCTATTTGTTATTACCACAATTTGGGCCAAAAGTGTTGGCACACTTTTCTTACCGTACGATAAAATCATCCCCCTCTCCCCGGAACAAAGTTGAAACCTGAAATTGTGTTACAGTGCGTCAAACAATGCTCAATATTGATTGGTGGGGAAGGGGTAGGTTTTAGGGATTAGCAAAAGCTTCAAGCATGATACAAAAAAAAGTTGAATTTCGTACCTTCAAAAATGGCCGAATTATGAAAATGTAAAAGAGCAAATTGCCACAAGGTGGGCCCAACTACTTTTGACCAAGATTGCAGCATGTTACTACCAGCAATATTACATGTCATTAATGTGAATGACCCTAATTCACACATATAGATTGTATCTGATATATAGAGTATTTGAGGAAGTGACTTGAAATGGACTCAGTCATGGAAATGACATCTCAGCTTAAAATGGGAGGGGGTGGGGGTGGTCAGTAGAACAGAAAAAGAGCCTGAAAATGGGGCAGGGGGGGGTGAGGTGAGGGCAGCACATCATAGTGCACCCCCATGCCCACCTCATCTAGTTTAGGGGCTTATTATATATTTAATGAAAAAATAGCAAAATTAAACTAAAATTTAGCAGTTCTCGGCTTTCAAGCTCATTATATTCAAAGAATATAAGCTGTGGGCCGCTGCATAAAAAACTTAACATTTTAGTGACACACATATATATACACAACAGATTGCTAGTTGTGGTCCTGCCTGCCATGCTGGAGGCCCACAAAAAATTGACTCCTACTACATCCATGTGTATTACATACACCCTATTCCATCTTATATATCTTTCAAAAATAAAAAGTTTATCATAAAGGACAATGCCGAAGGGTTCAACCCCACCACATATTCTCCTGACATAAAGACACCTGATAAAATGTTCTCACATTTCCTGCACAGAAAAAGATATTTTTGAACTGTGCCTTTTGAGACCAACATCAAAAAGGCTCATGATTTGAATGAGAAATTTTGTGTGCACTGCATTTACTTTGGTTACTGGCAACATCAGTGCAGGCGCAGCATCTGCGGCACCAATTTTTCCCTTACCTGCTTACCCATTGTTTAATTTAAAATTCTAATTTTTCCTCAAATTTGAATGGGGATAAATATTCACAATGTCAAACCCCATTTGTTTTGTAAAAAAGATGTTCAGTTTGAGTCCCCACTGGGGTTGGCACCCTCAATGACCCAAACTGGTATAAATATGGATGAAACTTGTAAATGCCATCTCTTCCCTTATCAAATGCAAGTTATCCAAGCACTCAGCTAAACTGATTCATTTCAAACACTCTTATATCAGTAGAATGTGTTCAGAGTAAGATGTAACACAACCTTGGATGAAGTACATTGATATAACACTAAAGACCATGGTCATAATGCAATTGTAGGGTAGATATACTATAGTAGCTATGGTGTATTTTGGCACAACTTGGAGCCTCTCCTCTGACAACACTAATATAAGTGGCAAAAAATGGGGTCATGTTCCACCTTACACTGAACAGCATATAGAGAGATTATAGTATTTTGTAATTACAGAACTACCAAAGACTAACAACTAATGCTTTCTCCCCTCCTCCATCCTTCAATTTTGCTATTTATGTAAATGGCTAAATTACATCAATGTAACTGACCAAGTCGAACAATTTGTCACACCCTCAACACGTGTGTATATTAAATCGGTTAATGAAACGGGCAAACCCTGGGAGTGGAATATTATTAAACTGATCCTCGCACACATCCACCGTCTGTATAACGCCCAAGTATGTGTCAGTACGGTCAGCATGATGCATGATTTTTTCAAGTATTTTTCGCAGGTTTCTGGAGAGGCCTCTTGAGAAAATTTGTAACGTGGGGGCATGCATGCAGTAGAATGCCCTTTAAAGATTCTCCGTGTTCTTAAGATCCTCTCAATTTTTGTGATGGTGGGGAGTGAGGATTCCATATGGGAATCGGCAAGAACAGTCCCAGGTGGCTACAGGTGAAAATGGTTGATTGGGAGTCAAGAGGCAATACCTTGTAGTCTCCTATCAAATCATCATTAACAATACAGTGATGCTTGTACTAAGCACCAATATGAACTGTGCAAGAGTTTAAACTCAATGTTGCCATAATGAATTCAGTGTCGCCAAGTTGGATGTCAATATGACATCTATGTTTTTGTAGTCGATTTGATTTGGGAATAATTTGAAGTCAATTAGCTTCAATTGAAGTACAAAGGGAAAAAAAGAGAATAATTTCTTTCAAATTATGCATAGCTGAAGGGCGATCATTGAAAATATTCAGAACTGGCACAAATCAGGATTGCAAAGTATTTGCTGCATAATCTGTCATGGTTTTTTTTCTTCTTCTGTTTTACAAAACTCCAATCTCACAAATTGTGCTATAAGATCAAGGATGTCTTATTTTTTTTACTTGTGTTTCTAAAAAAAAATTACCAAGGAATACTTTTAATCACCCTTTTTTGAATGGTGTCTCTAATAAAGTGTTTTATTGCTATGATAGGTTTGCACCTCTGGGTTTGCACTGATACTGGAATTTTGGGACTGAGCCAGTTGCAGGAAATAGGGAGTTATATTATGATCGATTCAGTAATGACTTTATGAGCTAACCCCCTGAGCACACTACCTGTCTTTCATAGTTTTTTTAATCAACAAATGTGTCTATTACAGGGGTTCTCAATAGGCAGCCCGCGGGCCAAATTCGACCTGCCAACCATTGAATTTTGGCCCTGGACTTGCTCTAAAACATAAAGGGAAACATTTGAATTTCAGGTGTATTTGGCCCTCAAACAGGGAACTTTTAAACATGTTCAACATTCTCTGGCCCTTCAGCTAATATAATTGAGAACCCCTGGTCTATTACATGAATATCATAGACTCGTACTCATTGATATTAAAACCACAAAGTTCACAGACTGGTCAAACTGGGTGGATGTCATGGGAATAAACTTTGGCGTGCATTTTCTTGTGTTAAGTGCCACTTCCGTCGTCTGTTGAATAAAATGACTCCGGAGTCATTTATTATAAAATCAACCGGTTTACCCAAAAGGGCACTGATTTGGGCTTATCATTTCAGATGAGAACTAATGTATATAAAATCTTTACAACCATGCAAAAAAATAACTTTTTAAAAATCTTCAGGGTGCACTATTTTTCAAATGTGCCAGTGTCTCTTCAAGAATTTTTATCATGATCACAAACATTTTGTGGTCCTAAAACTTCTTGAACACTTTTATCCCAGATATGTGTTTAGTGCAGTACAGTATAGTATAGGCACATTGCAATGCATTATGGTATTAGTTAAAATGCCCTCTTCTTCAGACTATTGTGCTCGGAGAAACTTTGTAGTCGCCTGATTTATATCCAAATGATGATGATAACAACAATCAAGTGCAAACTAAAGAAAATTTTCATCTTTAGAATACGTCCTATCATCTTGAAAAGCAGTCTGGTTTAATTTTTATGGCAAAATCTGGCAAACAAAATCTTACAGTGCTCCTTTAACACCTTTAAATTGATCCAGAAATAGTTCCTCTCCTGTGGAAACTGGAACACCACTAAATACTGTCTTTCAAAGAGTCTTTTTGATTCTTTATGCCCTGTCTTCAGTCGTCATCAAAACAAGCTGAAAGCAATCTCTCCTAATCAAATAGAAACACCCAGCATTTAGTAGCGGCTGGATGGAGATAGGATTCATTCCATCTCAGCCACCTTGCCCTTGTACGGCTGATTGAACCAATAAGTGCGATGCCAACAGGCCACTGGCCAGCTATGGCGGTCATTAGCACCAAGATTTCCATGTCTTATTGCCATCGGATAGCCAGAGAAAGGTGGTCAACAAGGTATCTTTAGCCTATTTTTTTCCAGCGGATATAGAGTGTGTGATGCGTTGTTTTTGCTCATCTCTTTTTTGTTATTTCAAGCAATTTCTGTGGGGCCACTTCTGTATATGGGTAAAATTAATCAAAACTTGAAGGTGCTTGTTCGATTTAGGTCCTTGTGTTCTCTACTGGTACGAGAGCCTGGCACTTTCCTTACATACACCGGTATCATGAAGAAACAAACTTGCGGTTTTGATAGTGGAAGCATTATGCATATTGCAATGCTCTAGTTCACTACTGTGGTTAATATTGAGATAAATGAAACAGCATACTATCTTGGGAATGAATGGTTTTGAAGGCCAAAATTTTCCGAGGACAGTGAGAACAACTACGCCTTTCATCTGATATCAAAATTGATGCTACTTCCGAGTAAGTCAGGGCTTCCAAAAATGATTGGCAAAATGCGCCTTTCTTCTAGTTTGTGGCAAGTTAATATTTTTTTAGCTTTGTTGTTGGGAATTGCTGAATCGGGTCAGGTTGGGTTGAACCGTGGTTTGGGTTTTAGGGTAGAAGTTGGGCAGAAGGGGGGTATGCAGTAGGGAGTTGTGTTTGGGGTTTTAGATGCACCTCATTTGGGATGGAGGATTTGGTAAGGTTGGGATGGAGGATGGGGTTGGCACTGGTTTGTTTGGTTTGGTTAAGATATTGGTTTTTGGGATAGGTTAAGAGGTGGGGTTAAGTTGGGGTTTTGTAATTTTTTTGGGTTGTGGGAATGGGGGCTGTGTTTTAGTTTGTGTGTATAGGTTTGTGTTTGCCATTTGGTTTGGTAGGGTGGGGGGGGCAATGTGTTGTGATCGCATAAGAGGAAGGAATGAAGTCTGGTGTGTATATAGGGGTAGATATACTGGAGTTTGGTTAGATTTTGAATCGGTGTTAGGGAGATTTGGGGTGGGTGGAGTTGGTTGGAATTTTAGGATTTTGGTGCCAAAGTAGGTTTTTGGGTTGGACTGGGCTTGTTGGACTAGACCTGGGCCTTGCTAGTACCGAATGGTTGGTTATGGGTGGGTGTCCTGTTTAAGTAGAATTTTTTAGGCCAAAGGATTTGACAATGTACACCATTTGATAAATTTAAGATATGCTTAAGAGTTTAACGTAACGGCCCTTTCCAATGTGAAATAGCCGTAATAGCGCCACGTGGATAAGGCGTCCGTGTCTACGCTCATCCATTAGTTGTTTGATTGTTTTCAGGCAAATCAGTTAGAGGTTTCTTTTTCTGGAAGTGAACATCATGACGGACATAAACGATCATTTCGCAGCTCTGCCGTTAAAGTTCCACTCTGGGATCGCAAATTCCTAATTACAAAATCCGCTTAATATTGATGATAAATACGCATTTTTCTCATTCGCGTTCGCAGGTATAAGTTTCCTAGACAATCGCCACGTACTGTGGCCAAAATATCAAAATTGGGGGCACTCTTCAAAAATGTTCCAATTTGCTTTAAATATAACAAAACAACCTAGCTCTTGTTGTTTCAAACTGGTAAAAACTACCAAATACCCTCTATCATCGAATAGTCCAGCTTCATTTCTACAAGTGAGGCTTTACTTAGCCATCAGCAAAAACATGCCAAAGCAATACTTTCCTATATCCAATACAAAACCTACAATGCATGAAAGAATAGTTGGGCACTTTGCTACTTTTTTTGCAATCCAGCTGCCCAGCACATTCAAGTCAAGAGTTTAGTGCAAGAAAGCCCCATCTGTATGCTGTCATTTTGCCAATTGTGTTCTTATTAATTGTTAACCTGCCAAATCTACACCTGGCAGCTATTTCAGATGGGGCCTTTTTGCCCTAAACCCTCAAATTGTGGTCTTCACTTGAACAATGATCCTTCACTCCCCTTAAGCCTGTAGCAAGTATTTATTTATTTTGGCGAGGGCCAGGATTTTTCCAATTTGGGTTGGCTTTGAAAATTCCCATCAATCGTATGATAAATCACTTTGTACCTTGTTGGTATTGGGTTTTGTTTCCAATGGGGGGGGGGCAGAGCGAGTGATACAGTACTTTTGGGGGTAACATTTCTAAGGGGAGCAGCACCATACCCCCTCCTTTCACTCCCACCCACAACCCACCTCAATCAGATTGGGTTAAAACTTCATACAGCAATGGCCAACATATGGTTTCAACCACTGTATGAGGGAATGAGGATGAGTGTGTTGTGTAAACGCGGCAAACTGGGCCAACATTTTTCCCCACAGGGATAGCCTTGTCCCTAACCCTCAGATTGTATTGGAAGTGGTCCAAATTTTAGTTCTGACTAAAGCACTATTGCTCCCAAATACCCTGTGACATCTTAAGGCTAAAGAATGTTTGGTTTTGAAGTTTATGAATAAAAATTGCCCGTATTTTGGTTTACCAATATTAATTTTACGACAGTACTCTATGGGTTTACAAATCATGTTTTTTGGCTCTCACAACAAAATGGATTTGGAAAATCCACACAAAACGTGACAGATGGTGGTTTCTGGGGTGAAGGCCATCCTATCAACATAAACACTAATTATTTAAACCAGGCCATCCACCTGTACAAAAGAGCGACAAAATTAATTCTATCGAGTCCCCTTTCCTGCACAGGCCCGTTCGCGTATTGTTGTTAACAGCTTTCTGATTATGCTGCTGTGAGCATAAAACGCCGAGTGTTAATTAAACTTGCGCCAAACTCGTTACTTATGAAGCTTGTCAACACGATGATGTTTTTTACTTCAACAAGTTACATCTACCAGTTGGAGATAATGTTGGTATGAGGTGGCCCAATGCATCCCACAAGTCCCTAATATGGATTGAGACCAATGGAAATACAGGTGAACACTTAAGTGTCCTAAGGGGGTCCATATTACCCCAAGATTTGTTTTTCGCGATTTCTTGGGATCACTCGTGAAAAAATATTTTTGAACTCTAATTTTTTTGTAATTGTGCAACTTATTGATGCGCTTCCTTTCCAAAAAATTACCAAAATTTCTCGCCCGTTAATGAGATCATTGCTTGGGTCCCTAGGAACCCCCCCCCCTTAGTCACCAACGGAGTGGGTTTAAAAATAAAAATTAGCAACCCTGTTGCCAGATATATTTTTCTGCTTAATGTATGTTCATAAGCATGAAACAAAATTAATTACATAATCGAAAAAATATTAACCCTTTATTGCTGAAAAAATCGATTCCACCATCGAGCAACTGCGCGCCATTGCTATCCAACCTATGGCAAATACGACTGCCCCTACAAATAATTAAGAAGTACAACTGGTAATGTTGTGTTAAATATATGTAAATTGGTCCTTTTAGAGCAGAATATAAACATCAAAATGATTTTTGCACTGTTTTGCTGTGGAAGCAGGCCGCGGAAATGTCATTTGACTTTTTGACACATTTTGACCGCATTTCGATTTTCGGAAACAATGATTTGCCCCTAATTTTCCAGACGATAAACGAAACTCTTTATATTGCACCTTGGCCTTTCCTTATGCCCCCTCAAAGGTGTTATGAGTTTCATTTGAAATTCCATCGGAAAGTGGTTTTCCTTATAGGGGGGTTCCATGGAACCCCCCCCCCCCCCCCGGCACCAGGCACCAGGCACCAACGTGAGTGAAAACACCTTAGGCACTTAAGTGTTAATAACTCAAATAATATTATTGGCTTTAATGTAGGGGCAAAGAACTTAGAGGAAAAGCCCTGAAAGACGACAATTCACTTACTGGTTGGATTCTGTCACCGGAGGAAGTATACTATCTACAAAGATCAGGCGGTGGCGGCCAAGCTTCATTCATAGCGGCAAAACTGGCGAACGAGTCAT
>JAMKCH010044149.1:0-27456 GCA_023653785.1 Ophioderma brevispina | reverse complement strand
AGTATTAGTTCTCCATACTGGTATTCCCATGTATTTATAAGCATTTTTAAGAGCACTAGTCTAGTACAGTGCAATGCAAGTGCATACAGTATTAAGTATCCAGTATAGGCCACGACGGGTAACCCCTCACTAATCGGTTCGCAAAATTTCTAAATACATCCTTTACTTCTACTTCACAGTTAATTTACAGGCAAAACGGGCAACATAACCATACAATTGTCAATGCTTTGATTATTTTTTCGATATTGGGCCAGAAAAGTACTTTATAAGCAGATAGGTAAACTCTCTCCCATAGAAACCCGTGCAAACCGAGTGAAGTTTAGGTAGAGCAAAAGGGACGCTGCGCAACTGCCGGTATATTCATCGGCTCGCTATTCAATCGCATGGAGATTGCCTATCCAGTGTTAGAGATCATTGGCACGGATCTAAGAAACCAGAACGGTGAATGCCACAGCGCACTGCTTTTGTTTCGATATTTGACAGTTTGGCTCTCCTCAGTTAGTGCGGGGGGGAAAATTAAAATGAAACGTTTTGCACGGTGGTTTTAAAAACATCCTGCCATTATTGCACAAGATGGAAACTGCTATAAAAGTCAAATTACTCCACATTATAAACAGTTTACAATGATCAACGCTTTGTATCTGGGCATGGGTACACATATGCCAGACCATGGTTCAGATCACATCCATTCACTGTCATGAAACTGCGAAGTTACCACATGGGCTCCTCCTCATCCAATCAAAAGGTTTGTTGCTAGCTGCTTATAGGAAATGTAAGTGAATTTCCTGGTAGGATATACCATTTTCCTTAATTCTTAAATAATGGGAATCAGAGGACTTGTACTGCTACATGAGACAACCACCAAGCACTCGTGCATGACTGTTGATATTTGCAATCATGTGCTTGCTGCCACATATGCCCTACGGTGACTTGCAATGTTGTGGCTTTTATCCACTCCCGAATTTTAATACCATCCTGGGAATAACATCTTTCATGGAAAAAAGCCTATTCTCTGTGATATCCCACATTTGTGCACGATGACATGTACAAATTGACTTCAAACATGAACATAATTTAGCTTTGGTTTATTCTGTTAAGGGTGTTGAAGAAAACCTCAAACAGCTGGTTAGTTAGATTTTGAGATCGCATATGGGTGGATGACATTTTCCTAATTTTTCACTATTTGTTGATTTTTTTCCTACATTAAAGTAGTTATATTGAATTGTATTACACACTTAGATCCTAATCCTGATTTATAATCTAATCCCATTTGGTATTTCTCCTCGCTTTAAAATCGCTGCTTAGCCTTTACTATTTTTTTCATATTATTTAATAGGTTTTGTGTAGACTTCTGGACCGTACGGCGAGGGGTCCGGGTTGTGTGGGGTGTGCAGTGTTTGTTATACAGAGAATGCTCAATCAGGTACGGACTACTTTCAACTCCCTGGTGATCACCATGACGAGGCATTCAGTGCGGAAATTATTTGTTTCAACTCCTGGTGATCAACATGACGAAGGATTCAGTGCGTGAATTATTGTTTTCAACTCCTGGTGATCACATGACGAGGCATTCATGCGTGAATTATTTGTTTCAACTCATCTGGTGATCACATGACGAGGCATTCAGTGCGTGAATTATTTGTCATTACTTATAGTAGAAAAAGTTGCATATTCATACACAAAGTAAAATGGAGAAATAAATGCAAAAAGAGCGAAAGAAATAAGCTTGGGTATTTTTAAAAATCATCTGCCATTATTGCACAAGATTGGAAAATGCTAATAAAAAGTCATTCTGGGACTCCACATTATGAAATTGTATTCAGGCAATGCCACAAAGTATGGAAATGGGATACCTGTTAAAGGCATCCTTATTCGAAATGAATAAAGAACAAATAGTTAGAGTACATGTTATAAACGTATCAGCATCGTAGGGTTCCAAAGGAAGAAGAAAATCATTAATTGGTAGAGTGTCATATAGACGTCCCATGGATGCATAAGCAGGTATTAGATGATTCCGTCATGCGTGTAGTCAGTGGCTGACGGAAGAATGTGAAATACCTAATTTTGCATCCATGGGACTTGCTATATGAAACGTATTCCAATTATTCTTGTATAGTCTCTCGCGGAGGTTAGCAGTACGTGTAGAGTAGTAAAACACGTAATTATTTGTGACGGAGGTGTGTGATTGATGGAAGTACACGAGCCCCAAGGAATAGTTTCATATTGGCAGAAATTACAAAGTTTGGTGATTTTATTCAAAAGAATTAAAATAAACATCCGTCCAACCTCCCGAAACATAATTAGGACTATTCCTATGAGTTGTTTAGTCGATCTGTTAATAGCGGGAGCGAAAGCACAACATCTCTATCTTCTTGTCATTTCAATATATCAGCTTGTTGGAGTTACACCATGTCTGCAATATATGATTCCAATCTTGTTCACGGCTCCTTCACGATCTCGAGGGTGGAAAGTCAGGAAGAATTGTGGTTATCGCTTAATTAATTCAGGCCGGCGGAAAACAAATTGAAAGTGGTGCGCCGAAGGAGTGTCAGATTAAGCATAGTAGCTATACGAGTGTGGTACGGTATAACGGCGTGCAGTCTGGCTTCTGAGATTGTCCGAAATTATGTTCCCATCCTGCACGAAGCAGAACCCTTGATATTGTTGCGCTTACAAAAAACATTTTCCCATGTAAATTTGATACAACAATTGAAATAATGCTTATAGGTATTGATCATCGGTTTTAAAAAGTAAAAATATAGTTGATGGGTTAGTTTTGTTTGAAATTAAGCAGGTAAGCGTCCGTGTAGAGTTCCTATATCAGCGGTCCGGGGGGTGGGTGCGGAGGGGTTCGTCCCATCTACCGCGCGAAGCGCGGAACCTGGCAATATTCGCGTTTCCAAAACGTTTTCCCATGCAATGTGAAGAAACAACTTGAAATTTGTAATTGGTTCACTTTAATGTGTATATGCTTTTTAATGCCTTAATACAGAGTGGTCAACAAGTTACACTTTTTCTTATGCAAATTTCTCAAATGTTGGCTAGACATATCAAAATTTGAGGATATTTATTAAGACAATATCTTGTTTGCAACCTGGTGAAAACGACGTGAAAACAAGCTGAAATGACAAAATGGCCGCCATCTGAGAACAAAGGTGAAAAAACCACTTTGCACACACGTAAGTCTATGCACTTCGGTGGCCGATTATTATAGGCAAAGATTATACATTCAAACATATGTTCGAACAATTCACCCCGTCATGGGACTTAAATGAATTGTTTATTATAATTTCTGTACAAAAAAAACTTTCCTCAATGGGGAAATTGCCTTATTTTTTTCGAGCTAAAAATCAACTGAGCACAGCTTTCAAGTGATGATAAAGGGAATGACAAGGGAAAAGAATGCAAGCCCCTTTCAATTTCCAAATTTCTCCAAATGAAATCAACAAAATTATTTGTAATGGACATTATTTTTGAAAGTGGATCACGTGATTCAAGTGTAGTCTCTTTGGTTCAGTTTCTGATGAAATATTCTATCCATTTCATTTTCAAAGGGTAAAGGGTCAGTAAGTAGTTTATTTAACTTGAGTATAGGGCTACAAGTGCACACATGGGATTGATATTGTTAACACGATGCCCCATAGAATTACGTGTGTGCAAGTGGTTGTCGAATATTTTTCTATACACAGCCGCCATTTTGTTATTGAGCTCTGTTTTCAAACGTCATTTTCACCAGCAAGCCATTGTAGGTAATAAAATTTCAACGATTGATATGTCCACCACTTTTGAGAATTTTAAGACAAAAAAGCTATGGTCAACTTTTAATAACGTAAAATATATAGTTGATGGTTTAGTTTTGTTTGAACTATTAGCATACTTGTCATGGAAAGCTCGCACATAAAGCTGTCTGGGGGTGGTTGCGGGAGGGGTATCCCCTCCCGACGCACCCAGCGCCGCAAAGCGCGGAAAACCCTGCGATGTCGCTTTCCAAAACAAATTGTCCCATGCAAATTTGATCGAAAACAATTTTAAATATTGTGTTTATAGGGATCAACCGTTTTAAAAAGTTAAAAATATAGTTGATGGGAAGGGTCAAGGATGTACGCGTACTATCGAGCTGCCGGGGACGGCGGGCTGAGTGCGGGCAAAGTGCGGAACCCATTGCAATGTTCACTCTCCAAAACATTTCTCAGGCAAAGTTGATGGGGTAACAAACGTATTTTATAATGCATGACCAACCGGTTTGCAAAGCAAAATTAAATTGTTTAGTTTGTTTATGCCTGAGTAAGGGCCGCAATGCATCATGCATGTGCCGCGGAAGCGATGCGGGTGTGGGTGCGGGCGAAACTTAGGAGTATTTCGTTTTCAAGCCATAGTTTCTACTTAAAAGTTGATAGACCCAGTTTAAAATTGCAAGTTAATTGTAAAAATACGTTCCAATATAAGTTTGTGCCGCACGGGCCGTTTCATGGCATGCGTAAATGTAGTACAAGATTATAGTTTTAAAACCCGCGTAGGCGGGACAAGAATTTTGAACTTTTAGTGGGTCTAGAGATTTTACAAATATAAGCAACAGGGCATTTGTTTCTGTGTTTCCACAGGACAAGATTTTTTTAAACCCTCTTAATACCACGGTGTGGGTATTTTTTTTTACTGGAAAGTGGGGAGATTTTTTTGTGCTCGTATGGAGGGCGATATTACAAAGAAAAATCCACCCCTTGAAGTCTCATAATGCGGCCCTAAGGGCCCGGGAAAATTGGGTTTCTAGATGGGACTCTCGTGGTAATTTCATGGAGAGTTCATATATCAAGCGACGTGAGGGGTATGGTAGTAGGTCCCCCACCCCCACGCGAAGCGCGAAACCATTGCAATATTCGCTGTCACAACGATGCAAAGATCGAAACAATTTGAAATTTGTAAGTGGTTCACGTTAAATTGGTATATAAAAGTAAAAGGTAAAATCTTGTTGATTTCTTTTTGTATTATACAGTTACATCATTAAAGTGTTTGTGGAGAGTTCCTATATCAAGCGACACGAGGTGCAGGCGCGGATCCAGGGAGGGGTTGCGCGCTTCCCGGTAATTCTGCAAACTTTTGCAAAATCAGCCATTTGAGCTATTTGGACCAGTTACAGCCTTTCAGACCCCCCGGTAAATTTAGACGTTTTTCAAATCTGGATTCCGCTCCTGAGGTGTGCGTGGGATGAGCTCGAAACTTTGCATGTTCGCTTTCAACAAATTTCTCATGCAAATTGAAATATGCAAGTTGTCCCCTATATAATACTGTAAAAGTTCCATATATACCCCTTTTACAAATCTACAGGAAAAAAACCACGACTAGACCCCGATTTCAGTGCAGGCCTAACTCCTTAAAAGCGGGTCTATAACTCCTATATGTTATAGGTGCAACAGAAAGATTTTGGGGAATCTATATTATTGTATTATTATTTCTTACAGAAATGCCTGAAAGTGAAAAAAAAAAAGGCGATTTTGATTTGCGTTAAGTTCAATGTAAAACATGGGCTGTAAAACATAGTCAATTCGAAATTTCCACAATTTTTTACCTAAGAAAATGATTCTCAGGATTAGTCATTTCACATGGGGATATTCTTATAGAAAGCTTTACATTAGTGCGAAATCAGATTTGACGATTTTTTTCGGGACACCGGTTAATGTTTAATCTTTCGTTGCACCTTACAGCGCGTAGCGCGAAATTTTTTAAAACTTTAAAGGTTACAACGTATTTTCCGTGTGAAGTAGGTTAAGTGTCATTGTCGCATTTATCTTTTTCGGCGAGTTGGGGGAGGCACCACGGCTCCCTTGGATCCGCCTTTGAATATTACCTAATTTTTGAAACCCATTCTTATTTATAGACAATCAAAACTTAATTCAATTCCACCTTTAGCACGATCTCCCTTCCTCGCTTCTCTTTCTCTCTCATCTCTCCTTGCTTCTCTCTCTATCTTTCTCATTTCTTTCTCTCGCTCTTATTTTTTTCTTTTCTTTTTTTTTGCCTTTCAAAAAGTGGTGCGGCGAACGCGACCCTGGCGCCTAGCTTGCGCCGGCCCTGTATATGTTAAATACAGCTGTAGTTAAATGGTTATCCTGTAGTAGGGCATGCACTTAACAAGATGAAATCGAGTAGGTCAGAATCGAGCGCTGTGGAAACTCAACAATCTCTGATGCTTCCTGGTCTTATGCATGTTAGCACATATATAAAATATTTTGTAATCGCGCTTGCAGTGCAATTTATGTGTTATATGTATTATGTATTGCAGGCAAAGCGACATGTTCCATACTAAGATTTGAAACGCATGCGTGAAAATACTAGAAACGCATAAACGAATCTTAAAAACCTCGTCCGGCTATGGAATTTCCAAAAAAATGTTGAAAATGTTCTTTTTCCCATAGTTGCACGTGTTGGTACCGTGATACGTGTGCTATGGATATGCCTATAAAAGCATTCTCATCTTTTTCGGCATGTTCTAAAAAAAAAAGAACGTGTCTGAAAATATTGAAATATAACAGATTGTTATTAAGGAAGACCGTTATGCGCCACTTTATTTGTTCCCCCAAGGTGGAACATTTTAAAGTACTATAGGGTGTGTGTTAAAGGTGCATGTTCTGAAAAAACTTGTGGGTTGATGGTAAAGGAAACAAGACCGGAGCAGGTCGGAAAGTGCGAATTAACCAATAGCATGTGAGGTTGTGGGAGTTCACAATGATATTGGGTCGCCCAAAATGGGGTACATGTTCGCAGATTTACTCAAACATCCAAGCAAAACATCATTTAGCCCTAAGTTTAATAGGGAAATGATTTAAAATCCCTTTTGGTAAAACTACTACAATACACCAAAATTGTACACAATTAAGGAAAGAGGAACATCACAAGCAATAAGTCGGTACCCCTTTGGTATCAAAAGTTAGAATATAATTCACTGGTATTTTTTTAAACGTAACCATTCCGGAGGGACTACATCATGGATACGGGAACCCACACCGACACAATATATCAGCATCGGCACTATCTAAGTTTTTTTAAACTTTCGCTCATTCGCCAAATCCTGATTCTTATACTCTTTTAAAACCAATAAGCACACACAGACATCTCTTTTGTAACCATGTGTAGGCCTTTTAAATGACTGGTTTAGTTAATATTCTTAACTTTCTGCCTCAATCAAAACGATTATTGAAGCCAGGTCGGGTTTCAAGAGAATTTGCCGCACGTGGCTCATCTGCTCCCTACTGCAAAAAAATCCACATTGCAACTTTGAACGTACGCGTACAGAATCTTGGGGAATGGAAAAAAAGTGGGGGCTCTTGGGTTTCAGGGCAGTCCCGAAATCTATTAATAGACAGACGTTTGTCGTCCATAATTTTAGCCAACAACTTTGCTTGCATTCGTTTCAGGACTACCATTCTTTCTAATAGAGAGATAGAATGTGATGTGTAATAACAAAAGCAAGAGTACCTTCCCAGTCCCCTCACCCATGAAAGAGTACAAGTCAATTTGTTTCAAAACCCAACAAAGACTTTTCTTTCTCTTTCCTATGTCGTCATGATTGCACTTTTCTGTGTGTGCGTGTGTGGTTTGTCTTATTGGTTCATTATTAACAGACATACATACATATTTAAAAAATTGGTTAGAATAGAGAGAATATATTAGGATAGAGAGAGATAGAGCGCTAGATCGATATATATATAATATAATATTCAATATATAGATATATATATTATATATAGGAACAATAGTCAAAAAGTCAGTAAATGATGGAAAAAACAATTACCAATTACAATTTTCCGCATTGTATTGCGGAAAATTGTAATGTTTTTTCCATCATTTAATGACTTTTTGACTATTTTTATATATATTTTGCGTTGAGTACTCTTCCTGACATTTTATTGTATATTATATTGATTAGGGATTATTTTTTACATTTGCAAATTAAATATTAAGTACCAGTTTTTTTTTTAAATAGGAATAAAAAACACCTCTTAAACTATAATTTAAAAAAATCAGTTTGTTTGATTAATTATAGAGTTCAGTTTCTATTTAGTTAATCGTTTAGCTTCTAGACAGGGGGGTTCTCAATAGGCGGCCGCGGGCCAAATCTAGCCGCCAACCATTGTATTGTGGCCCTCGACTTGCTTAAAATATAAAAGGTAATTAAAACACAAGGAAATTTTCAGGTTGTATTTGGACTCCGTAGGCACTTTCAAACATGTTTGGCATTCTCTGGCCCTTCAGCTCATATAATGAACTCCCTGCAGTTCTAAAACAGATATTAAAATGATTGTTACATTCAATAGCAAATGAAATATTAAGTGCCCAAAAAAGATTAGAACACCTAAAAATCTAATTAAAATATCAGTCTTTATTAATAGCCGTTCAGTTTCTATTTGTAATAGGTTTACTCCTATTTTGAAAAAAGGAAAACAAATGAAATAAATTCTATAACAACGGAAGTTGGTGCACGTGAGTCCCCTTACTATACTCTTCAAGTAGTAAGGAAAAAAAGAAGTGACTGTTACAAAAATAATTGCTCTTTTAGTTCAAAAATTAACAGTGTTGCTTAGTAATAATATTTAAGAGAGGAAAACAAAAACATGGTCACTAAAGACTATAGGCATTAGTGGCAAATTTAAAAAGTAAGTCTGTCCCTATTGTGCTTTTTAGTCTCCCATCCAAGAACTAACCGGGTCCGACGTTGCTTAACACGGTATTATGACAATGATCTGGCGGTGCAAGCTATGAGGGCACTTGACGTTTTGATTAAAACTAGATAGCTTGTATGAGATGGTTTTTTTTTTAAAAAGATACAAACGAATTAGTTAATATTTATTAAGAAACTCTCAACAAGTAATATTCATTTCTCACTAACACAGAACTTAAAACACAGGGCTGGAATGTTTTTTTAAAAAATAAGCTTGCAGACATACCCTATAGCGGGAGTTTTTTAGATGTTGAAAAGTGATGGCCAAGAAACACTGTTAACGAATGTCCAGCATTACGTAACATAACAGCGTGAAAAAAGTACTTTGTCGACGATTTTGATGGGGCCCCCTCGATTAATAAAATGATCCTTACACATCCAAGAACATCGTTCGGTATGTGTTTGGTTCAGAAAGTTTACCGTGTGCTAAGTATAAAATAGAATAATTTTCCAATATGGCGGGTATGAAATTTTTTTGGGCTTCGACGCGTTGTGATGTTGTTTTCATCCGAGGGCTTTATCACAGTAATTTGACAAGTTGTAATCTTTTTTATTACTACCCCGGGGTATTAATTAGGAACTTGACCTGGTAGTGTCCGAAAACGAAACAGCGTCCACCAACTAGCTAGTTTTTTTGTATTGGTATAAATACAAAATAAGCGTCTGTTCGTGCGGATTGGTAAAAAATTACCGGGACAGCTGCAAATGAAGCATCAATGGCACATCATTTTAATGTACCGTCACCGAACGGACGACAACGAACAACATAACTAACAGGTTTCTGAGCGATATGTAGGAGCTTGCTTCGCAGCCTCAAAAATTGCCTATTTAGTCCGGGCTAAAAATGAGCTAGGTATCACCTGGAAAGGAAAGTTTATTCAAGTGGTTTTTCTAGAGTCAGAATTATGAGGAATAAGGAATATGTAGGTAAAAAGGCCGAATCCTGAAGCATATCAATATGGGGGGTTATTTCGGTGGGGTCAAGAATTAAGAAAAATCATAATATTTTGCTTATACATATGAAGACAAATAAGATATTCCTGACCGTGTAATGACAAGAATTACGCTTATTCGGGTATTTAGTATAATGTACTTGATTTGTAGTAATGATATGAGGGTAAATAAGTTGGAGGGGGGTCACAAATGACCCCTCTATTAAGAAATACAGTGGAAAATTGCTTTTAAATATAAAAAAATACCACCATTAAGAATAAGTAATTTGTTCAATCCCGACGAGTAGTTTCAGGGATAGTAGAAGGTCTGGTGGAGGTCTGGTGAGGTGGTTAAAATGCAGTTATTTGGGGTGGCAAACTCATGGGGGGGGGGGTGCCTCTTCAATATGCGAATATATGTGACTAGACCAGATGGTACGAAAATAGCTTTCAGTGTGGAAGGAAAGTTTATCTCATGTGGTTTTTCTAGATCAGGGAGTTTTATGGGGAATAAGAATTATGTCGAGTTAAAAGGCCCGATTTCTGAACGCACCCGCAAAATGGGGTTATGGCGGGGGGGGGGGGCAACAAATACTATATGGTACATATGAAGACAAAAAAAAAATATATGACCGCAAGTGACCACAAGAATTTAAAATATTGAGGTCTGAAGTACAATTGTACTGATTTTTTGAGTACTTATACAAGGGCAAGTAATTTGTAGGATGCCTAAATCTCCCCCGTAGAATACTCTGAAAATCCTGAAAAGAAAAACCTCGACCCACATTAGGAAAGTAGTAAGTAATTTGTTCAATCATGAACAGTGTTTTAAATGATACCATAGTTCATCTGGGAGGTCGGTGATGGTGGCAAGCACGAGGGTAAAAAATACAGAATTTGGGCGGTGGCAACCCATGGAGGTGGGGCACGTGAATATAAATTTGGTTATATGTGCCTACCAGGTGGTATGATGAAAATAGCTTTCAGGGGTGGGATTGTCCAATAGATAAAAGTGGTGTTGAAGTTTTTATTTGTTGATATTGTGGAGAAGAAGGTGTCATTGTGTGATTGAAGCAATGGGGGAGTTATGGGGTGTCCGTGTTATCGGGATGAACGTGGGGGTAGTGTCAAGCGAGAGGCCCCATTCGATATTATCACGATAAATTGTCATTTTTATATGACCTAATTGATTAAAGCGCTGTATTCAAATGTTTGTATTGTAAAAAAGGGAACACTCCTAAACCCCTTAACCTCCTGAACCAGACCCTATATTACCCGTGCCGAATGGAAATTAAATTACGTTTTGATTATCACCTATATGTAATTAATACTTTTGCCATGATTAAAAATACATAAAAAAACAACAGTAGTTGTGTTTGTTTTAAGTAATTTTCGATGTATTTCAATAGGGGTGGCATTTATCCACCAGCTTATATTCACTGTCATATCATAACTACATCAAGGCATTCATCTTAAAGGGACATAATGGGAATGAAATAAAATGACATAATGAAAACTCTTCTGTTTTTACTGTTTTTCCAGAATTCAAACATCCAATTGTTTTCAAACTTGTGAAGAAGTGTAGTGATTTCAGGAAGGGTACTGTTCATTATGTAACATTTTTTCATGCCATTATGCCTTTAAATACATAAATAAAACTAGATTCGTAGGGTACATAAGGTAGATTGATCTTATTTGTCATCATATGTATATATAGTATTGGATGTCTAAATCACACCCCCCCCCCCCCACGAACAGTTTGTTATCACATGAAGAAGTGGGGGTGTGAAAAACAACAAATTAACTAGACAATTGTCAATTGTTAGTTAAATGGTTAATAGAATTGAGGTTTGGACCATGCTTTAATGCTATCCTGGTGAGGTTGGTGGTGGTGATGTGGTGTGTGTGTGTGGTGTGGGGGGGACTGCTTACCATTATTGTGGATATCAACTGCTATCCTTGAATCCCATTTGACATTCAAACGGACACCCAATGACCCCCATTCATTAAATCTAAACAATGACTGCCCCTTTTTTCATAATATCAACATAAAGTTTCAATGACCTCTTTTCGCGACCATCGGGTAGGCACATATAAGTCGCTAAATTTGAAGTGCCCCCCCAATGGGTATGCAACCTCAAATACTGCATTTTACCACCCAGACACCAGACTCACAGAGGCACTTACTATCTCTCAAACTACTGTTTACAATTGAACCAATTATTCCTAATGGTGTTATTTGGATATTTTAAGCCAATTTTCAGTGTATTATAAATAAGGGGGTCCAACTGACCCCCCTGCCAACTTATTTACCTCGTCTTCTTCGACCATCAATACATTAATACCTGAATAAGCTTAATTCTTTTATTTTTTTTATTTTTTTTATTTTTTTTATTTTTTTTATTTTTTTTATGTTTTTCATTTTCTTATTTTTTGCCCCCCCCCAAAAAAAATACCCAACGCTATATGCGGAATGCGTTCAGGATTTGAGGATTGGACCGAATTATTCTTATTCCACAAAAATTCTGATCTAGAAAAAAACACATGAGATAAAACTTTCTTACACACTGAAAGCTATGTTCGTACCATATGGTATAGGCACTTATAAGTCTCGCATTTGAAGTGCACCAAACCTCCATGGTTTGACACCCAAAATATGTCATTTGCCACCTCACCAGACCTCTACTATCCCTGAAACTACTGTTCTGGATTAACAAATTACTTCCTAATTGTGGTATTTTTGTATATTAAGCAATTTTCACTATTTATTAATAAGGGGTCATTTAGAGAGCCCCTACAACGTATTTTACCTTCGTATCAAAAAACATAAATACATTATACGTAAAATATCGAGAAGCTTAATTCTTAGGTCAATACACGGTCAGAATATCTTATTGTCTTCATATGTAAGCAACAACATATATGATTTTTCTTAATTTTTTGACCTCCGGACTTAACCCCCCTTATATTGAGGATTGCGTTCCAGGATCGGCCTTTTACCTAACATATTCTTATTCATCCATGAAAATTTGATCTAGAAAAAAACTACATCTGAGATAAACTTGCCTTCCGGTGATACCTAGCTCATTTTTAGCCAGGACTATATTGCACGACTACTCTGACTAATATTGATGGTTATGGTTGAGGGGGCATGGTTAGCGGATTCACATCCTCGCATCCACGACGTCCCGTCACGACTTTTAATTAATTGAACCGTTGGTATTCTGCCTCATCTGACGTGCAGATTCAATCTACTCTGTTCCGTAAAAACGGACTGGAAATCATTAACATGGTATATAGTCTCAGGACACTAACATAAAAAGCACCATGAGAATCAACTGACATTTTGAAGACAACCTTTCCTCGAGGATACCATGAATAAAAATGACGGTGCTGAAATCACGAAATGTCATTAAAATGTTTAGGTTCTATTTGGGAAAAAATGTGGATTTGGAAGGCTGAATATTTAAGGACGACCAAAGAGAGAAAAAATACTTCAAATAAAATGCCGCACCCCTGACAAAATTGGCAGTCTGAAACAGACCTCAGATGACCTTTGGACCTTGGTCCATGACTTTGGACATCACCCACACATGAAGGAACCTTATTGCACTTTAATCCCAAGTATGGTGTAAATCGGACTTAAACTTTAAAAAAAAAAAAAAAAAAAAAAAAACGAAAAAACCTAACCACAATGGAACACCCAAACTACTACATGCGCGCTAATCGCGATCGCAATATCCCTTATAGTATCCCCAAAGTAAGTTTCAATTCTTAGCACATCGTAAAAAGATTTTAAGAAGCCGATTTCAAGTGATTTTGGTAGGTAAAGGTGTCAACATTTACCGAAAAAAAAGTGAGTTATCGTAGGGGTGGGGAAATTGGTTTTTCGGAGTAAAAGGTCAATAAAGGGGGTCACAATTTTGAAATTGATCCAATCATGTTGAAAGTATAACCAAGTCAATAGTTTAATCATAAGGATTCCAAAAGGTATAGTTTGTACTATCTGCGGCGAAAGTTGGAGGTATAGGCTAAAAACAGCAAAAATTTCAATAAAAAGGATCATTTTCAGTTGTACAGGGGTCACATTTAAAAATTACTCCGATTTGGACAAAAAATGGGGCAAATTATAGATGGAGATCATAGGATAAAAATAAGGACTAGTTGTGAGTGTCTTAAATGCTTACTTAACGAAGTAGGGGGGAGGAGGAAAACAAGGTCAAGAACCATTGAATGCAAGGATGTTGACCTTTGGTTTGCCCCCTACATTGGAAACTAAGCATTTTAAAGACAGTCAAACTATTCCTTATTTTAATTCCTAGAGCTCCATCAATATTGGCACCAGTTTTTTATCCAAGCTTAATCGGAGTATTTTTAAATTTGACCCCTGTACAACTGAAAAAAAATTATTGTTCCTTTTATTGATTTTGCTGTTTTTAACCTATAACTCCCAAAAAAAAATTTCGGCCGCAGATAGTACAAACTTACTTTGTGAATACCGTATGGTTGTCTTAAAAACTATTAACTTGTATACTTTGCAACATGATTGGATCAATTTCAAAATTTGACCCCTGTTATTGACCTTTGACTCCCGAAAAAACCATTTCCCCACCCCCTACGATAACTCACCTTTTTTTTGTGTAAAATGTTGGGACACCTTTCCTCCATACCAAAGCACGTGAAATCGGCCTTCTTTCAAAAAATTCACAGATTTGCTAAGAATATGCTTACTTTTGGGTTTACTATTATCGCTTTTCAAGCCAGGCGGATAGTGATACTACTTGCGGGTAGGTCTGGGGCTCTAAGACCGATCGGAACGAGCATTTTAAGTCACATTTACTGATTAATGAATCGATCTCAAAATAATAGTGGATCATATTACACCATTCATATTACCCGTCGATTGGAAGGAAGAAAACAACTTATATTGACCTTTAAACTACAATTAACACACTTTCATTTCGGGTTGAAACATCATGGCTTTGTCTATACTGCAGGCAATCAACATCAGAGATTGCTGTGGAAGTGGAATGTTCCTTGTTTCCACCCAGCAGGAATACTTTATTGGACGATTCATTAAGTGTATAATAGAACTATACCCGGGGTTTTTGCGCTAATTCGATATGGGGGGAATTATAGCTAATTATGTCGTCTTTGCTGTTCTTTCACCGAATGGTTTGACATATGAACATTGGCGCAGCTCCGGGTCCTGAAGATGGTGCCCAAATTCACAAAAGAGGCCATGGTTTCCTTTTACTGAGTGTTAAAAATAAAAAGTCCAAAATTTAGAGTTAACAGAAAAAATCCAAATTTGGTGATGGACAGGTCAAAAAGAACATTTTTCGGGATAGTCCCACTTTTATTTTAAAAAGTAAACATTGATACCGGGCCGGAGTGTGTAACTCTTGAATTTTAAGGTGACACCTAATCCGCTTTAAAGGTTGACTCAGAGATTTGGAAAAATAAACGTCCACAAATTTTAACTTTTTAAATCGAACAAAAGTAAAACCACACTATTTGAAATACACCAAAAGAAATCACCACAAGACCCTATTTTTGACAGCCATGTCACCGAATGACCCTGGGTTTGGAAAACGCCAGCCTTACACCCATATCCATTTTTGGGGGGGGGGAAATTTCACACCTTTACTTTGGCCACTTTGCCCCAATTTCCAAAAAATAAGCAATCCGATCCCCCTGCTGTTAATCATTCATTCACAAATATTCTCGTGAAAATGATTAGTATTCATTTTGTTTAATTTATACAGTCTGAGCTGGGTATTTCTTGGTTAAAAAGAGAAGGAACAAGCATTTCAGTCAACTACAGTTTCTTCAAGAATTTTCCCTAGCCTAAAAAATCTGTTCAGAAATGTGGAACATGTGGGTAGTTAATCAAATAGAATCCTAAATATTTTTAACCACAGCCCATTACACCGACCGTTACAAAACTCAAAAACTTATTCAGGAAACAGGTTTAAAACAAACGCTTGTGTTATCTGGGCATTGTTAACTCAATGCAAGACCATGGGTCAGATCAGCCATTACATGTCAAGGAACTGAGAAGTTATCCACTGTGATGGGTGGGTTCTCATCCAATCAAAAGTTTTGTTGCTAGCTGCTTATAGGAAATGTAAATGAATTTCCTCGTAGGCATATACCCATGTCCTAATCTTAAAAATAATGGGAATCAGAGGACTTTGTATGAGACAGAGACAACCACCCGACTCGTGCATGACTGTGATATTTCTGCCAATCATTTTGCTGCTGCACATATGCTACGGTGCTTGCAAGTTGGCGTGGCTTTTATCCACTCGATTTTATACCATCCTGGAAATCATCTTCCATGGAGGAAAAACCTTTCTCTGTGACTGAATATCCCACATTTGTGCACCGATGACATGTACAAATGGAATTCAAACATTTTTATCAACAAATTTATCTTTGTTTATTCTTGATGTGTTGAAAACCTCAAACAGCTGTTTTTAGTGTAGATTTGAGTCGCATGTTGTGATGACAATTTTCCTAATTTTTCACTATTTGGTCTCATGTTTTCCTACATTAAAGTAGTAGATATGTGATTGTAACACATTAGGACCATCCCTGATTATAATCTAATTCCGCATTTGATAGTCTCTCGCGTATCGACTGCTTAGCCGTTGTTATATTTTTTTTCATATTGGTTATAGGTTTGTGAGGACTTTGGACAATAACCGTATGGGCGAGGGGTCCGGGTTGTGTGGGGTGGTGGTGACAGTGTTGGTATACAAGAGAAGTGTCAATACCCGGTAGGATCATTTTCAGTTGTACAGGGGTCAAATTTAAAAATTACTCCGATTTGGACAAAAAATGGTGCAAATTATAGATGGAGCTCATAGGATAAAAATAAGGAATAGTTTTTAGTGTCTTAAATGCTTACTTACCGAAGTAGGGGGGAAACAAGGTCAAGCACCATTGAATGCAATGGATGTTGACCTTTGGTGCCCCCTACATTGGGAACTAAGCATTTAAGACAGTCAAACTATTCCTTATTTTAATCCTATGAGCTCCATCAATAATTGGCACCATTTTTTTATAAAAAAAAAAAAAAAAAAAATTTTTGGAATCCTTATGATTAAACTATTAACTTGATATACTTTTCAACATGATTGGATCAATTTCAAAATTTGACCCCTGTTATTGACCTTTGACTCCCGAAAAACCAATTTCCCCACCCCCAATGTTCCCAATGTAGGGGGCACCAAAGGTCAACATCCATTGCATTCAATGGTGCTTGACCTTGTTTCCCCCCTACTTCGGTAAGTAAGCATTTAAGACACTAAAAACTATTCCTTATTTTTATCCTATGAGCTCCATCTATAATTTGCACCATTTTTTGTCCAAATCGGAGTAATTTTTAAATTTGACCCCTGTACAACTGAAAATGATCCTTTTTATTGATTTTTGCTGTTTTTAACCTATAACTCCAAAACTTTCGGCCGCAGATAGTACAAACTATACCTTTTTGGAATCCTCATGATTAAACTATTAACTTGATATACTTTTCAACATGATTGGATCAATTTCAAAATTTGACCCCTGTTATTGACCTTTGACTCCCGAAAAACCAATTTCCCCACCCCCTACGATAACTCACTTTTTTTTTGGTAAATGTTGACACCTTTACCTACCAAAGTCACTTGAAATCGGCTTCTTTAAATTTTTTTCACAGATTTGCTAAGAATATGCTTACTTTTGGGTTACTATTACTGCTTTTCAAGCCAGGCGGATAGTGATACTACTTGCGGGTAGGTCTGGGGCTCCTAAAGACGATCGGAACGAGCATTTTAAGTCACATACTGATTACTGAATCGATCTCAAAATAATAGTGACTCATATTTACACCATTCATATTACCCGTCGATTTGGAAGAAAACAACTTATATTGACCTTTAAAAAATACAATTAACCCACTTTTCATTTCTGGTTGACACACATTGGCTTTGTCTATACTGCAGGCAATCAACATCAGATTGCTTGTGAAAGTAGGAATGTTCCTTGATTTCAGCAGTGAATCCTTTATTTGACGATTCATTCAGTGCTATAATAGACCTATATACCTCCGGGGTTTTGCACTACTTCCGATATGGAATTATAGCTAATTATGTAGATCTTTGCTTGTTTCTTTCACCGAATGGTTTGACATATGATAATTTGGCACAGCTCAGGGTCCTGAGAGGTGCCCAAATTCCACAAAAGAGGCAAATGGTCCTATTTTTGCTGATTTTTTAAAAATAAAAAGTCCAAAATTTAGAGTTAACAGAAAAATCCACATTTGGTGATGATAGGTTCAAAAAGGAACATTTTAGGGGATTAGTCCCACTTTTATTTAAAAAGTAAACATTGATACCGGGCCTGAGGTGTGTAACTCTGAATTTTAAAGGTGCCTAATCCGATTTAAAGGTTGACTCAGAGATTTTGAAAAATAAACTTCCACAATTTTTAACTTTTTAAATCGAAAAATAAGTAAAACCACACTATTTTGAAATACACCCAAACAAATACACCCAAAGACCCCTATTTTTGCAGCCCTGTCACCGAATGCCCCTGGGTTTGGAAACGCCAGCCTTACACCCATATCCATTTCAGGGGGGAAAATTTCACACTGTACTTTGGTCAATTTGCCCCAATTTCCAAAAAATAAGCATATCCCGATCCCCTGTTCATCATTCATTCACAAAATATCTCGTGAAAATGTTAGTATTTCATTTTGTTTAATTTATACAGTCTGAGCTGGGTTATTTCTTGGTTAAAAGAGAAGTGAACAAGCATTTCAGTCAACTACAGTTATCTCAAGAATTTCCATAGCCTAAAAAATCTGTTCAGCAATGTGGAACATTGTGGGTAGTTTATCAATCAAATAGATCCTAAATATTTTTAACCACAGCCCATTACACCGACGTTACAAAACTCAAACTTACAGGAAACAGGTTGAAAATCAACGCTTGTGTTATCTGGGCATTGTACACATAATGCAAGACCATGGGTCAGATCATCCACTACATGTCAATGAACTGAGAAGGTATCCACTGTGATGGGTGGGCTCTCATCCAATCAAAAGTTTTGTTGCTAGCTGCTTATAGGAAATGTAAATGAATTTCCTCGTAGGCATATACCATGTCCTTAATTCTTAAAAATAATGGGAATCAGAGGACTTTGTACTGCTACATGAGACAACCACCCAACTCTGTGCATGACTGTGATATTCTGCCAATCATTAATTTTGCTTGCTGCACATATGCTACGGTGACTTGCAATGTTGTGGCTTTTATCCACTCCTAATTTTAATACCATCCTGGGAATACCATCTTCCATGGAAAAAGCCTTTCTCTGTGAATTGTGCACGATGACATGTACAAATTGACTTCAAACATGAACATAATTTATCTTTGTTTATTCTGTACTGTGTTGAAAACCTCAAACAGCTGTTTGGTGGAGATTTTGAGTCGCATGTTGTGATGACAATTTTCTAATTTTTCACATTGGTATTTTTTTCCTACATTAAAGAGATAGGAATGGTACACACTTGGACCTACCTGATTTATAATCTAATCGCATTTGTATAGTCTCCGCTTTATCGCTGCTTAGCCGTTTACCGATTTTTTTTCATTGATTATAGGTTTTGTGAGGAATCGGGCAATAATAAACCGTATGGGCGAGGGGTCCGGGTTGTGTGGGGTGTGCAGTGTTGGTTATACAGAGAATCGTGTCAAGACCAGGTAGGACTACTTTCAACTCCTGGTGATCAACATGACGAGGCGTTCAGGCGTGTGAATATTTGTCAACATTATAGTAGAAACGTGCATATTCATACACAAAGTAAAAATGGAGAAATTACTATGCGAAGAAAATAAGCTGGGATTTGACAAAGTGTTGTGCATTATTGTATACGGAAGTGACAAGGCGACAGTTAAGACACATGCAGTGTAAACGACTTAGTTCGACTTTATTATTATTAATGATCAAAATCAGAGAGAGGATCTATTCTCTTATATTCGTTCAGTTTTTCAATAGAAGATTTAGTTAGGGTCAGTTTAGTTTTATTTGGTAAAAATCGGAGTAGATAAAAGCCACAAAATTGCAAGTAGTTACCCTAGCATTCAGAGCATATGTGCAGAGAAAGCAACGATTGGCAGAATTATCACAGTCATGCACACGATGGGTGGTTGTCTCCTGTATAGCAGTGCAAAGTCCTCTGGTTCCCATTATTTTAATAATTAAGGCATGGTTAGCTACTAAGAAATCCATTTACATTTCTAAGCAGGTAGAAACCAAACCGTTAATTGAATTGGATGGAACCCACCATCACAGTGGAGTAACTTCTCAGTTCATTGACACGTAATGAATGATCTAACCCAGGTCGTTGAGGAGTACCCTTAGGTGTTTTTTTTTTTTTTGATTTGATTTTTTCGGACAAGTCATGGATTGCCCAAGAAAGCCTCGACAGGAAGCTTATTTCCATTGGGGTCCTTTTACCGGGACGGGGAAATGGGACAGCCGGGGTAATCACCCTACTTTTTCGACATGACTGTGATGGGCATGCACAGGAATGACTCTCTGGACATGGGACCGACGGCATAATAGCATGGGACTGTGGTAGTGTAAGAGTGGGCGCTTCCGGAAATAAAATGTGAATTTTGCCACACAAGTACTTTTAGGCATTGTATACTCCATAAAATTGATGGAGCACTTGCCAACCCCCTTAATGGCCCCCAGCTTGGGTTTCAAGGTATACAGGGGTCAAAAATTTAAAATGTTATGAATGTGTTTTAAAACGCACACCATGGTGTTTGTCTGGTCCAAGGATTCCAAAAGGATAGTTACACTATCTATGGCTTATAGTTTCAGAGTAGTGGAGGGTAAAAAACTGTAAAAAATGGTTGAAAAAGGCAATTTTGGTGTGTACATGGTTGCCAAAAAAACAAAAAAAACGTTAAAGTTGCTTGTGATCAAGTTAATAGGTGGTGGCAAATTGTTTCTCATAGCTTAAAGGATTTAAATAAGGAAGAGTTTGCCTTATATGTTATGCTTTTTATTTTCACGTTATCCAACAAATAGGTCACAGGTCAATAGAATCAATAGCTGCCAATAAAGCTGTTGACTATTCGCCATTTTGGTAATAACCAGACAGGAAGTAGTCAAAACTATCCTATATTTCATTCTATATGAGCTTAACAACAATTTGAACCACATTGTCAAAAAATTGGAGCACTTAATTTTGACCCCTGTACAAACCAAAAATTGACTTTTTTACCAGTTTTTAGTTTTTTACCCATAATTCCTAAACTATAAGTCACAGGTAGTAATAAAAACTATACCTTTTTGTGAATCATTGTAACCAGGACAGACTCATGGTGTCTTTTCAACACTTACTTAGTTCTTCCCTTTTTTTCCCTTCTTCTTTTTTCCCTTCCCCCTTCTCTCATCTATCCGTTGTCTCATCGGACATTTTAAAAAATTTTACCCTGTTAACCTTTGAAATCCAAGCGGGGGCCGATGAAAGGGGTGTGGCAAGGCTTCCATCAATTTTTTTGTTATCAATGATAAAGTACTGTGTACAAAATTCACAATTTTATCCGGATTTCACACTCAATAAGATCTGTTCATTACAGTCCCCACTATAAGTCCCCTCCGAGGGGAGGGGTATGATCATGGTTATTCCCCAAGTCAACTGAACCATGTGGAGAGCGAATTCCAATTAATAGCTCTTGTACAGATTAAATCCAGACATTTAGTACCCGATTAAATCCCTGCAAGTGTCCCGCCAGGAGTTGAACCGGGGACCTTTAGTACCAAAGGCTAATACCATAACCAGTGGGCCACGCGCTCTCCTTAACTGCACAATGTCCAGATAACACAACCATGATTTTAAAATCCTGTTCTGTAAGGTTGAAGTTTGTAATCGATGTTAATGGGTATTTTGAATGTTCCACATTGCTGAACAGTTTCCATAACGAGGAAATTTTAGGCTATTGAAAATCCTGTGTGACAACCGTATTGACTGAAATTACTTGGGGACTACTTGACTCTTTTTTACCTAAGGAAAAAACCCACCTCAGACTGTAAAAATTAAACAAAAATGAAATACTAAAACTTCACGATAAATATTGCTGAATGAAGGATGAATGAAACCAGCAGTGGGACAGCTTATTTCGGGGTATATTGGGGCAATTTGGCCAAAGTACAGTGTTGAAAGTGCCCAGGGGAATGGTGTAAGGCTGGCGTGTCCAAACCAGGTGTATTGGTGACAGGGACTCAAATGCAAAAAATAGAGGTCCTGGGTGGTATTTCAAAATTAAAGGTCGATGCACGAGTATGGTCGATGTCTGAAGACATACGTGTGGTTAAAGCTCTCTCTAATATGAGAGGGGTTTCCCCTTGATCTCAATATTTTACACTAACATATTAGTACTAACATCCTCGCTAAGCAATTGTTGTCCTTTTTAAAAGACTTATTCTTGTTTGTCCAATGTTCTGCAAAGCTTTGCCGTAAAAGGGACATTGTTTATAAAGGCCTTAGCTATATATTATATATAAATATAATATATTTTGCACTTGACCTTTGATCACAACTTGTATTCATGCATTATGGTTAGGAAAATTCATCATATCCCCGGATGATATACTTGGAGCTAATAAAAATCTCATTTCCATGGCACACTTTCAATAGTTTTCATTCATTTTTCAAACACGTAAGAGACATTTCCGTAACAATCGGACGAAATGGAAAAAGAGTTTGGCACGACCTTAAAAAATGGATTCTTCAAAGTTTTGGTTGATGAATAAAGGTCTGTAGATATCGTTACTTTAACTTTTGACACTTATTCACCTCTCACTCAACCCTTGGTTGCCATGGCAACACCCAAATATCAGATTTTTCACATCTTATTGCACAGTTTACATGTTTTTCGTCGAACCTTAAAAAAAGACAAATTTATTACTACCCACTAATTTACTAATAAAATTTTTTTTTTTTTTTTTTTTTTTTTACAAATATTGTAAAATGTGCTTTTCAAAACAAGGCCAGAAACTTGCAAGGATGTTTCATTTGGAAGATACCCATTATTTAAAAGGGGGTGTTTTAGCAAATATTTGTGTGTAAAAAAAATCCCAATCAATGAAATTTACGATTTGAAATAACTCCAAGGTAACGTTGTCCCGGGCAGATTTTTTTTTTAGTGTAGACAGAGAAGGTGATGGGTACTTGTGAAGAAATTAAAATAAGTTTGTGGCTTTGTAGTATATTGAAGTAGTGTTGCCACAAGTTTTGTTTTTTCATTTAAATGAAATCTAAGGCAGTGTGGACAAAATAATGCATTTTTTAAATTAATGTTGCACATAGTTAACATGTAACCTTATTTTTGTTCTTTTTACTTGTAGCAGCATGAACAGGGGCAACAGTGGTACCTGTTAACAACCCCACTCCATCACAGACTAGGCCTGCCCCCCCATAACTGTAGCTACAGTGGGCAAGGAGATGTTTCAAAATCACGCATATGTGAATATAACCCCCAGCAATAATTTCATTAGGGATAGCCTCTACCTACGGCACGGCAAACGCCTCACCTGTCCCACACCAGCCCTCCAGGATTCTCCCCACCAACCCCTGCCCCCACCAATCTTACCCCCCCCCGGCCCCACCACCACCAAAAAAATCCCCCAACTACCTCCTTATGAAGTTTCAATGTACATGGATTGTGATGCTATGTTTTGACACTTCCTCTGGAGACACCACCTCTTTGACTCTTCCATATAATGTGATAGGCCACCAAGTTTTCACCCACCCACCTGCCACCCACTCAAACACCCCCATCATTAACCCCTACCCCCACTCCCTCATTAAAAAGTCCTCAAAATACCTACCTAAGGGAAAAATTTGACAAGTTTTCATTAACATGTGAAGTGTTATGCTTAGGTATGACAACTCCGAGAAAATCAACTTTTTTGACTATTATATAAATGATGTGGTGACCCACCAAGTTATCACGAACCACCCACTCAAACCTCGCCCATCATTATCCCTATCCCCCCCCACCCCTAAAAATTTTCTCCAAAAATAACCTACCTTGGGAATTTGACAAGTGTCAATAACATATGAATTGTGATGCCTAGTTTTGACATGCTCAGGAGAACACCTCTTATGACAATGACTCGCCCACCCACCCATTCAACCCTCGCCATCCCCTTTCCTATTGGATTGAGGCTAGTTTTTCAATTACAAAAACCAGATTATTTCGATCGAAAAAGCTAGTTTTTCATAAACCTAGTTCATCGTTCGAGAAACCTGGTTTTTTATTAAAAAAAATTATTTTCTGAAATCTTGCTTATCGGATTACTCTCCCAAGTGCAAAGATTGAAATTGTAACAACCTATCAGAAAGTATTTTACGGTCAATTTATTTACGTCTTGATATGTTTACAAACTGATAAAATATCATCATTGAAATTACTCAAGGTAAAATTTAAAAAAATTGTTTAGAAAGGTATAAAATTAAATCATTTTGTCAATATCACATGGGTCCCCCTTTGCTCAAAAGATTTTTTTGGGGGGGGAGTTGGGTCCCTTAGTCCCTAAAGTGTGAAAGTTGACTCCTTTGCATTTCGAGGGCAGATAAGCCTGTTTTTTCTAAAACCAGTTTATGGATTTGAAAAGAAAACTTAGTTTTCTCTCGGCCTGCTTATCAGATGAAAAAGCGCATGTCTTTCTCTTCTATTGTACTGTACGTCATACTTCCTATGGCACTAGTTTGCACCAAAAGATAAACACTTTATCCGAAAAAGCCACTAAACCTGGTTTCCGATTGATACACCTGGGTTTTTAATAAAAATTACATTTTATCTATTCGAAATGCTATTTTTTTATCCCCATGGCTTGAAAAGCATAGGAGGGGGGGGAAATATTGCGAGGGGGTTCACCTGTCCGTATGTGTACGTATGTGGAACAGTATGTGTGTTCGCAGTTTGGGGTTAGTTTTTTGGTTAAGGTTTTCGGTTTTTTGCCGTCTCCTTTGAAATTTAAAGTCCGATTTTAACCAGACTTGTTGGGTTAAGGTGCATAGGGGTTCCTTCATATTTGGATTATGTCAAAGGCAGGTCATGGACAAGGGTCCATCTGAGGTCACGTTCCAGACTGGGCCATCTTGCCATGGGGATGGATGCGAGTTTACTTGCAGTATTTTTAAAACTAAAACAGTTTTAAAAAAAACCTGTTTTGATCGAAACCAGAGTTTAAAAAAAAAACCTTGCCTCATATCGCATCGAGTAAAACCTGTTTTTTTTATTTGAAAAAAAATTTGATAGTTTAACTATACTCAGTCGAAAAACATTGTTTCAGGATTCTTGATCACTTAGTTATTTATCGTCAAAAACCTTTTGTTTAGGAATTTGAAATGCAATGGGAAATTAAAGGGACAAACGTATAACATGGTTAATTTTTGTATTTTTGCTGTAATGTAGGGACGAGCGAGTGTTTCAAGACATAGAGCAAAGCATCGATGGGGCTGGTAGTTTCTCTCAGCATTTTTTTTTATGGTTTACCGGTACTCTTTTGGAGGGCACTCTGACATTTCCACTGTAGAAACTATATAGTGAACTATGTGTACATCAACAAAGGCAGGCTGGCTAAGGCTTGTATTTACAATTCCGTTCAAACGAACATCAAGCTCAGTTTTGTTCGTGGCAATTTTTGTTTGTGACCATCTAAACTGGAAGGTTATGGTTCTATTTCAAATCTACCACTCTTAGAATGGCTTGCCTCATTTTAGAGAGTAATTCAGAATCTTCAATGTAGCCATCCAGTCCAAGAGAACGCAATGTATGTGAGCTGGCAACTTCAATAAGTCTGAACAAATTTAAGTTTATGAAAGATAAGTATAAATACATTAGCTAAAACTCAAAGCTGCACGTGTCCGTTGTGGAAAAAATAGAACATTTCGTGAAAGATTGCTCATATCAGGTAGCTACCGTCCTCTCTAAACTAAATTTGCAGGCAACCCAAGCTCTGACTAATTTTTAACATCTTAAAATCCCCTCTTATCAAAATTTTGTGACTCAATTTTCAAGTTAAAAAAAACACAACATTAGTTTATGAAGTGTTAAAATATCATGAGAATAGTGTTTTTTTTCCAAACATATTTTCGCCATGTTATTCTGGCAACAACCTTACACATAATAGGTGGTAAAAAACCTTTGAGTAAGATGAGATTTTATCATGAGTTTTCCATTGCCGCCTCTTGGCCTCTGTACCTCTGTAGCCATCTTATTAGTACAATTAATGGTAAATGTGTATTTTTTTAAGTCCGCACGCTATGTAGAATCCTGCAAAAAGTCATGTTTCCTGGTAACACTGCTCTTTATCTTGCATATATCCCCCAAGTTAGTTTTATATTTTGTGACTAAGACAACATCATATTACCGCCAACAAAGCCAGTCTATCCCAGAAGCGTTACCTTTGGAATTTATGACTATTAAAAAAGGGCATTTCATTCAGGTAATTAATCCAACCTTCTGCAAAAACAACCCCTACTCTTGGGCATAATGGTATCTTCCAAACCGAGCCGTCTGTAAAATTGGTTTTAATAAGTTTGAAAGTGTAAGATAGTTTATAGAATATAACTACGACCTGTTACGTTGTTAATATGCATGTTTTCATTCGATGAGGTGGCATTCAATTCAGGCATTTTTAGGTTCTACAAAACTGGTGAAATTTTTTTTGGAAAATTATAGAAAATAATATGTTTTTGGCCGTAACCACCACCTGGCAACCAGGTCGAGGATTAAATAATTTGTCCATATTTGATTACCTTTTGATCAAGACCCTTCCATGTTGAAAATATGAAGGAAATCTATTTTTTAGGTCTGCCACCCTTGGGGCGATTTTTAAACAGAATGGTGCTTATGCCCAATGGGGGGGGGGGTTCCATAGTACCCCACATTTGATTTTTTTTTTATTTTTGCGATTTTTTCAGGAGTTTTTGCAAATTGTCTGATTTTTAGAATACGCGTCTCCTTATACAAAATAATACATCCGCCGACCACGGCTTCAACATTAGATAATTAGGTTGGGTCCCTAGGACCCCCCCCTTGGGCAACTAACGGAAGTGAAAAAATCAAGATATTTTCTAATTAAAAAATTCAAGTATTAATCTTTTTGGATTTATTTTTTGCTTAGTATATACCTTAGAGGCAATTAATTAATATTATAATACTTACTCAATAACCTTTTATATGCTGATAACATCAATTTTATTTTGTCCATGACCGTGCTCTTAACGTGTCAGTCATGGAAACTACGGTGATTTTGAAGTTTCTGAGAAAAAATAAAAACAAGATTGTATATATTTGGCTATATTTTTGCAATGATAATTTTAAATTGGTTATTCTAGAGTAGATTAATGAAATTATTTTGGTTCCAAACCTTATATTGGAGTTTGCTGAGATGGAATGTGTGAAACGCACTCTTTTCGGAGAGTGACAATTTCCAATTTGGCCATAGGTCATAGGTCAAATTTGGATTTTCCATTTTTATGTTGGTATGTGGTCTTTACTGACCCCCATTTTACTTGTGTTAGTGTCATGAAAAAACTCCACGGGAAAGGGTATCCAGGTGGCTCCCTAGGAACCCCCCCCCCCCCCTTGGTCAGCTAACGGAATTTTTTTTTAAGCTTTGGCACTCTAAGTGTTAATAGTTGTATTGAAGCTTATTGAGCAAATACACCCGATTTTTTAGTAATCATAACGGTTGCCCGCCTTCGCGCGGGCAACCCTAGCTGATTTG
>JAMKCH010044148.1:0-19173 GCA_023653785.1 Ophioderma brevispina | reverse complement strand
TGTCATGGGTCTGTCGGGGGGGGGGGGGGGGGAGACGAAGTCAATATTGCGCAGCACACAACATTTGGACTAATTTGGAAGGCTAGCGAGCCATACTTTGATATATTGCAAGAGGGCGCAATTCGCTATTACCATTCCCATATGCTGGTGATCTCATGTGACCGTGATGGACCGCATGTGACCATCCCACATTTCAGAAACACGAAGACCAAATGACACTTTTATAATTTTTGTTTATTTAACCAGTTTCATTTGATTAATTTATGGTTTTTTAGTGTACTTTACTTCTGGCCCATAGTTTTTAACTTCCTTTTCCGTAGTGTTTCTATTTGGGTAGTTTTGTGTCCCCACCGAACGAGTTGGAACGGGGACTATAAAATGAGCAGCATCCGTCTGTTCGTCTGTCCTTAATCCGGTCAATGATAAAAAGAGTAACGCTTAACATTTGGTTTTTTCTAGATGAGCTTAAGTAGTCAAACTCGGTTATATTGGTGGGACGGACAAAAACCAGACTAATCAGTATGTCATGGGGTCCGGTCGGGGGGGGGAAGAAGTCAATATTGCACAAAAAACATTGGCCAGTATTGGATTGAGATAGCGTTATCCCAAACCAACTTGCAGGAGGGGGCACAAACCTTTACTAACCATGTAATCCATCACCCCAGGGTCCTCCAATCGGGCGTCGCGGGGGGGGGGGGGGATAGGGAAATGTCAAAAAAAGTCATATTGCACAAAAAAAACAGTCAAAATGTTGCATTTTTTTTTTCAAGATGAGCGGAGTAGCCGAACCTTGGGCATATTGACATTTTGTGTCTTTATTCTTGACCTTTGACCATTTTTGAGTTATTTGGTGTCAGCCTATGATGGCGTTCTCAATGAGTTGTTATTTTTAGTATTTTTGATAGCAGGAAGTAATGAATGGATGTCATCAAACAAGTTATATTTTTAGAGTTTGGTGAGTTATGGATTTACAGTTCATTAAAGAGTTGATCACCCTGGATGCAAGAGATTAATATGCAAAATTGATTTTGGTGGTGGCCCAAGGATATTTCATGGTTTAAGTAGGGTGTCTAGTCATTCCGGGTTTAAGGAAGGAGTTTTGGCAGGAAATACAGGTGATCTGGTATAGTTTCAGTTCTCACGTCTAAGTGATCGCGAATTAGGCGGGGACATATTTTTACGCATCGGTAGCGGATTACGGGTCTGCTTCTTAACAAGTGCACAGAATAATTTTATTTTTATTGCTATTATCAGTTGGCTGTTTTCCCAGTAAGTAGTGTGTAGGACATACATAGGTTGTAAGTACTTAAGCATTTTTATAAAATTTTTGCCATTCCTCCCTATTTGTGTAACCCTTGACACGTTAATGTTGTAATTTATAAGCTTTTTCTTGTTGTTACATTTTTTCTTTCCAAGCCAAGTTGGTTACCTTGCCTTACCTCTCTCATTTTTGTATACAGGAACATATCCTACAGTTTAACATGAAATGTTTGGAATATACAACATTTTGCATTCGATTATAGAGTTCTTCCAGATGAGTTTCAAATTTGAATGATTTTTCAAGGGTTTACTTAAATGTTTAATAATATTGCATTTTTTTTTTTTTTTTTTTTTTTTTTAAAAGCAAAAATTATACACGCACTGGCCAGAAGTATTGACAACATTGCAACAAAAAGCAATTATATTCAAAAAATGATTTAAAATTGTACCAGGAGGTCCTGACTACACATTACGTAATCATTGCCAAGAGTGTTGTGATTTTCAAACAGATTGCTGTTTCCAGAATCAAGTAGTGCGGAAAAACGATCAATTTGATTGTCATGATCCCTAAATAGGGCGGGTTAAAGGAAGGAGTTGGCTAATGATGACTTGCCGATTGTACTGTCCAGAAGAAATACGGCTACAGGAATTTAGTTGTTGCTTCAGAATTACGTCGTTGCAAAATGGTCGCTAAATGAACCTTTATGGGTTTGTCCGGCTGCTTAATGTTTAGGGCAAAAAACTGTGTGCTTGTAGGACCGAAAATGAGATAATGCCAATAAATAAAAGATGGAAGCACGTTCATCACCGGTGGACTCAGGAAATGTAATCGGCAAGAAAGAGGTCACGTGATAAATTGAAAACACCTTCTTTTTTGAAATCACAGCGTTGACAGTGTTCTGGTTTGTCCCTGCAATGTGAAAACGTGTAATTAGACATGATGTACGTAAACCACGTTGATTTATCATTTGAAGTGCATTTCAGGTGTCTCAAAAAAATTCTCGATTTTTTCGAAGACCGCTGTCTTCCATGACTTTATCTCATTTACGTCCACACAACCACTATTAATTTGATCTCATTAAACATTAGGGTTTAAAAACCCCTATGAAATCGTCCAACTTCTATGTTTTGGTTTCTGTGTTGTATTCCTTCTGGAATGCAATCGACAAGTTATCATTCGCTCTGTTTCCTGAATCTGCAAGATTTAGGGAACATGACAAATCAAATTCAACGTTTATTCAAACCTCTTGGGTTCTGGGGGAAGGGAATAGCGGTCTGTATGAAAAAAACACAAACTTTTTGAATGCTAACTACGTATTTTGTTGTACAAAAATTCATGGCCTAATTTGAAATCAGTTGTGATTATGACTTTCGTTTTCTAACATTTTGCAATACTTTTGGCCAGTGTGTGTAATTGAATGGTGATGAGGGAGATTTTTTTTTTGATTATTTTGTCTAGATTCAAGTTTGTCAGTATTTTTTATTTATTTAGGGGGGGAAAGAGATGAGGGGCGTCAGTGCGAGATAAGTAGGGGGGAGAGTCTCTACATTGTGGTGTTGAAATTTCCTTCTCAATCTCAATGAATGTGCATCTCGTCCATGTCAAAATGGTGGTAGATGTATTGACGGTATCACTAGTTACAGATTTGTGATGCCCCCTCAGCCAGGATGGGGAGGCCTCAATTGTCAAATTAGTAAGTGAGACAATTTAATAGGTTAAGCTGTCTTCAATTTCATGACATCAGATTATCACATAATGTCAATGAATTTACTTTTATAGTAGTGCAACTCAGCATTTAATGTCCAAAAATGTCCATTTCAGCAATTTCCCCACTGACTCCAGATTAAACCTGGGTTAATAATGACATGAGCTGTAATTAAAGATTACAAATTATTAAAGATATACTGGTATTTACAATATAGCGTTTTGTATATATACTCCAAAATTACTACTGCTTAGCAAAGCATAATTATGAGCTATATTGAACACGCAACTGCTTACCAAGGTAGCATTCTAAAGCTGACTTTGATTGGGCCTAGAAAGTATGACATTTTAGATTAGGCGGATGGTATAGGCCAGCAGACTGGTTTGTGGCAAACAGGCACAGATGGCTTACCAAGCTCTGTGGAACTGGGATTTTTCTGCATCAATGGATTAAACATATCCCTAAGTGAATTATCTTACTGTGGGCAGCGTATGAGAAGGCTGTTAAACAAATGATGTTTTTGATATTAATGCTCTGTAATTGGATCGTAACATTCGATTCAAATAAATTCAGATTCTGTGTATTGCCTAGCACTTACCCTCAGTGGAATATCGTACTGATGATTTAATGGTTTCAGAATTTATCCTCAAAGAGTGCACACCCTGTTGGCCCCATGCAATTGTCCGCTTTTATTTTAGAGCAACTTCAGCAAGGCGATACAATTTTGACAACTGATATAAGTAGGGACATTGCAAGAGCGAAAACCTACGCAAAAAATCCAGAAAAATCCATTGCGGGAATCTTCCATATAGGCCTACAACGGTCATAATTTGTATATTGTAGAGCCCTCTATATGCTATTTCCCATAGAAAACGTGCTAAAACTCGGTTTTTATGAAAAATCACATTTACCGTAAGGAAATGTCATCAATTTAACAGGATGAAGTTGGCAAAAATATTTCAAAATTTAGTTGTCAAAAGTATGTCGCCGTGGATATTTTGGTTTATTCTCGTTTTTGTCATAATAAATGAGGAACTTTCAAAACAGCTGTGAGGTGAAAGTGTTTTCTAATGGTCAGCAAAGTAGTTACCAGTCAGTCATTACAAATAAAGTAAATTGCATGCTCTTTAAGGTGTTTGTTCATTAAGAATCTCACACCAAAATCCTGTTTATATTTTTTTGGTTTTGCTTGTTAAAGCATTCTCTGAAACACAATGTCTAAGTCAAAGCAGTTTGAACGATAATTTACTGTAGAATGTTGGTTTATAAAAGATTGACCATTCCCCAACTTTCTCCAAGTCATCAAATGAAAAAAAATGAAATGCAGCTAAAATATGACCCTAAATCAAAATGGCATACACCTGCTGGAAACAAAAAGTTTTGTTGCGTAATATTTTTACCTGGTCAAATCTTCGATGGTCACTGTATTGTATAACAAACAGGGGTCAAAACGTGTAGGACAATTAGAGTTGATTCAACAAAGTGCCACTTAATGCACATAATAATGAGAGTTTTGTCTTTTTAAAAACATTTTTCATTTTAATTTAAACATATTAGACATTGATGAGTGTGCAAGTGCACCATGCCAGAATGGAGGGACTTGTATTGATGGTCATCAACGATAACATGCAACTGTCTCGAGGTTTTCTACAGGGACCTTTTGCCAAACTAGTAAGTGATTGTAGCGGATTTTTGGAACTATTGAATTTGACGTGACCTTTCATTAAGTTTTATTACACTATAAAATTGTAGTTGTAATCATCAGAAAACTGGTACCTTTTACAAATATTGTTGGATTAAAGATATCAAGGCGTGTGCCTCCGGACCTTGCGCCAATGGAGGAAACGGTTTGGATGGCATCAATGATCTCTGTCAGTGTCCAGAAGGTTACACTGGAACCAACTGTGAACAGAGTGAGTGTTGGAACATGTTTTAACCTCAATTGAAATTCAGGAAAGAGTCAGACAAATAAAATTATGAGAAATATGACCCATTTGGAAAACAGGAGTAAAGTTTATAATCTGATCTCTGCACCTTTACAAACTTTGTTGAGTGACGACGTTTCACATCATATCCCGGATGCATCCTCAGGCCAATGTGTCTTGACGGCAAAAGGGTGTTGACCGTAACGGGGGTCAACGAAACTATGGAAACATTGAGGAATCGTCTTGATGTTGCACTGTAGGCCCCCGGTAAGGTGCTAACGTAGGCCCCCTCACGGTTACGCGATGGATTTTCCCGTTCACATAGATTGCTTCCCTTAAAGCCTCTTTCGAATCTCTGACTCTGTCCAAAATCACCACCTCCTGTGTGCACAAGAGAGGTGGTTAGAATTGTTAAATGTATATATCATGCTGACTCTACTGATGTACTGGGTTTTCTGTTTGGTACACTGCGCTTGACAAGAGTTTGTTTTGTTTCGCCGATGTATATTTCTTCCAGCCGCGACCTTGGCACGGATCCCTTAGTAGGACTAGTTGGACTGAAGATCTTTTGGAACGTGTCCTTAGGATGGACCAACTTTTGCCCTCAATGTCTTATCCGGCTGAATGACACAGGGAGACAATTCTCGGAAATCTTACGATATTTCCGAGAGTTGGACACATAAGGGATCGTGGTGTTGTATTTCTCATGCGAACCGCCCTTTGTTGGCATTGGGTCTCGAAGTGTTATCTGTGAACTTGCTGATTCCGAAGCGCCTTGTGAAATGTCCAATCTTTGTAGCCACATTGCACATGTGTTTGTGTTCAGCTGTTTGGCATCTTCATCGGAACAAATTGTCCGCACGATAGAACAAGGTTTTATCCACACCAAGCTTCGGATTAGCGGCATGGTGGGAGTTCGAAACAGTTAAATACTGCTCAGTGTGTGTTATCCTTTCTGTACACAGATGTATGTAAAGTCCCGTTAGTATCGATTCGATGCAGACAATTCCAAGAATTGCGAAGTTTTTCGTCTTTCAACTCCTCCCTGGTCAATAATATATGTCACGTTGTTGGATATGTGAAAAAATGGAACCAAATTGTTCTTCTTGTCTAACCCAGTGTCGTCCACGTATCTGAACCAATGGGTACCGTGAAGAGGAGGTGCTTTTCGCTCAAAATGTTCCATAAATAAATTCATATCGGCCGAGACTGGCGAAACCCATGGCAACAGCCATGGCGTTGCCGGGTAGATAGAATTGTCCCTTGTAGACAAAGTATGTGGTGTCAAAAATTAATGTGCAGCGAGCATACTGATCAGGGCTGAGTTCAGTTCTTTCACCCAGAGTCTATCGTTATCAAAAAGTCTGTCACCACTTGTACAGCTTCATCAGGAGGTACACATGGGAATAAGCGGACACGTCATAAGCTGTTATGGTTTTCACCCCCCCCCGTAGTCGTCCACATGAATATCTTTTAACTTATCAACAAAGTCCTGAGAATTCTTTATGTGTGCTTGTTGATTTTCTACAATTGGACCAATAATATCACGCACGATGTTTGGCAAAAGGTTGTTATGTCACCCAGAGTCTCACTACTGACTATTGGGGTAATGGAACACCATTTTAGGATTTTTGGAACCCATATAAATTGGGGACGGGATACCCCCGGATACAACTTGAAATACAAACTTATCTATCACTCCCTCCTCTTTCGAGAGCTTGTAAATTGTCAATGACTTTTGTTCTTATATCCGCTTGAAGGGTCCCTTTTTAACAGCTCATAAGTGTTCGTGTCACTCAATAAGGTATGAAACTTTCTGTTGATAATCAGTTTTGTTCAACACAACCGTGCAGAGGCCTTATCCGCCGGTTAAATAAGGATTTCATCTTTGCCCGTTATAGGCCTCACGTTTGTCCTTTGCTTAAGTGGGACGGGACTTTAGCCATTATCAGACAAACAGTTACCTTGGTTCGTAATTCATCTGCCGTATCTTGATCTAGCCTGTTGTTTGATTGCAGACCTGTTGATGTTATATAATCGCGTAAGGACCCGGTCTGGTGCAACAGAGAAAAAGTCAATCCATTGGCCAACACCTGCTTTTCTAAAATCACTTAGCGGTCTATCCGACAAATTCTTCACCCATCGGTCTTTGATATCATCAGTATCGACACTTAAGTCCGACTTATTCTCCAGTTCTTATCCTTATCAGCGGAGACGTGCAGAATTTGACAGTCTTGCGAACTTGCTTTGCTGTCTCTCTTGGATTACGGAGCTTGTGTTAGCTGCGCATGTGCCGTGACCCGGTCTACCTGGTTTGTAAATAATACACTGCACCGCTCACACAAAATATCGCTGATTTCGCGGGTTTTATGCTTCAAAACATTGATGCGTAAAAATTGTTCTGACGAATGCGTTCATTCAATAATTCTCTCTTAGCTGCGCTTTGTGATATGATTTTTTATGCCTTATGTCCCTTTAACCAAGCGGGTTATTCCATAGGCTACGTTGGTGTGACATCGAATGTAAACGCGTTAGATTGAATCGGAGGTGGTTCTTAAAATCTGCTAGTTTCCTCGAGTTTTCTCCTGTTCTGACCAAATTTGTACAGTTCAACAATCAAGAAGATTCCTCACTGTTTCAAGTAGTTCGTTGACCCGTTACGGGTCAACAACCTTTATGCCGTCAAGGACACCAGTCGGCCTGATGCCCTGATGCATCGGGATTAGGATGTGAAACGTCGTCACTCACAAAATTGTAAGTCCAGAGATTAGATTATAAAACTTTACTCCTGTATTTATTTTTTAAAAAAACCTGTTTTGGGATGATGGACAACATCATAATGACATTGGAAAATTTGATATTAAACCAAAAATTTGTCATGAATGAACTATTTATGATTTGTTTTTGTTATGGTTCTTGATTTGACAGATACCATTGAGTGTGGTAGCTTGCCTTGTTGAATGGAGGACGATGTTTAGATGGCATCAATGGATATGAGTGTCAATGTCTCTTGCTGGCTATATGGAGTGGATGTGCCAAGTTATTGGTATGAGTTAAAGTATTTTTCTTTTTGGTATTTTAAATATAAACAGTATAGTGTGAAACCTTTTGATGTTAAATTCACCTATGCGTAAACATAATGTATGTACCAAAATGTTAATGTTGTGCATGTTGCAAAATACCTACCAGTTATGATTATGGATTTATAATTTTGTGTAATTTTCAGATATTGACGAGTGTGCCAGCAGTCCTTGCAGAAATGGAGGTACCTGCATTGATGAGATCAATGGGTATTTCTGTACCTGTCCACCAGGATGGTCAGGAACTAATTGTGAAACAAGTAAGAACGTAATACACTTCACAATATGCATGTTCAAGTGTACTTGATATCTTTCTGATTGTACATCTTGTGATCATTAACTATCACCATAGCTTGTTATGGGTTAACAAGGTTGAACTAGTTTGTTATCTTTGCCTAGAAAGAGGCTGTTGCATACGACCTATGGGAAACAAGACCGAAAATGTCTCGGAAGCTGCGAATAAACCAATAGCATATGAGGTTTTGGGAGTTCAAAATTAATATTGGTCGACCAAAATGGGCCACATATTCGCAAAATTTGCTCATAACATCCAATTCTTTAGAAATCTGATGGGGATTTAGCCGTCGACAACTCGGCCCTGGGACAGTAGCAGGCCCTCAAAGGAAACCTGACCTGAAATCTGAAAAGATGGTAAACTAACTCAACCATGTTGACATGTTGACATGTTCAAGTTTATTCATCATACACAACAACAAAACAATAGCATATAGGTCAATCGGTAAATTATACCTAAGTGTATGATAAGGCCACCACAAAACGCATAGCGTATAGGCGAGGTGCCTTATACACACACTGACCAAAAGTATTGCAACATGCTAAAAACGAAATTCATAATCACCATTGATTTCAAATTGCATTATGGATTCTTGACCACACAATATGTATTAAATTCTAAAGTTGTGTTTTTCATACAGATGTTATTCCCCAGAATCCATGAGGGTGAAAAACGTTTGATTTGATTGCCATGTTCCCCAAATATTGCTGATTAAAGGAACAGCCAACGATAACTTGCCGATGCACTCCAAAGAATACAGACACAGAAACAGAAGAAATGGCGTCAAAACAGCCGTTTAATGAATTGTACTGGTTGATTAGGGTTTATTTAAATGTTTATGGGAGAAAAATCATAGTGGTTGTATGGAACGGAAATGAGATAAAGTCAATGAAAGACACTGGTCTTCGAAAAATTCAAGAAATTTGGAGACGACCGAAATGCAATTTGAATGATAAATCACGTGGTTTACGCAAATAACGTCTAATTAAGCGTTTCACATTGCTTGACAAACAGCACAATATCATCGGTGTGATTTAAAGGTTGTTTTCAAGTTATCATGTGATCCCTTTCTTGCCATTAAATTTTTTGAGTCCAACGGTGATGAACGTGCTCAAATCGTTTATTGACATTATGTCTTTTCCGGTCCATACAAACCACACCGATTTTCGCCCTAACTATTTGGAGTAGAACCCTGACAAACCCGTAAAATTCATTTAGCGAATATTTTGCAACTTGTTACGTTCCTTTTTCCGGTATTTTCCGGTTTGGAGTAAAATTGGAAAGTTACATTAGCTAGCTCCTTAAATAAACCCGCTAAATCTTAGATCCAGGCAACAAATTTACGTTGTCACACTACTTGATTCTGATTGAAAAATTACAACTTGACAAACATAACAGTAATATGTAGTCAGGATCTCTTGGTACAATTGAAATCATTTTTAATATAATTTATTTTCAAAATTTATGTAATCATGGTAATTTTGGCCAGTGTGTGTACAATAACAAAACAATAACAACTACGACCAAACACATAAGATAGTACTTGAGCACTTGATTGAAAAAAAAAATATCAGAGTAGGGTTGAAATGACTATAAGATACCCAAGAAATGGACAAATCTTATATCATGAGTGTAGTGAATTGAGCCATGTGATAGTTTTACTATCACATGGCTTGAAAATAAAACCGGTGATATCATGAATCTAAATAGAAAAGTCAAAATTTGACCTCATAATACACCCTCTACTATCACACTTTTGGGCATTCAAATTTATATACTATCACAGGCTTGAAAAATAAAACTGGTGATGACATTTTATAAACAAATACTGACTGCCCAAATTCGTGCAATAGCAAAAAATACATCACTCGGTCAATACCTACCTGAACTGTTCCCATTTCCCTCAGTAGTCCCTCGTGAATAGAAAAGACAAAATAAATGACCTCACGTATATACCTCTCACCATCAAACTCTTGGGCATTCAATATTTGTATACTAATAGCCATACTAGTAACTTTTTTTTGCCATTATATACTGTGGAAAATAGGTACAACAGGAAAGGTGGAGAGTAGTGGAAAGAGTGGGGATGTAATGAGGGAGTGGGGGGATTTGGGAAGGTAGGAAGGGGGGAAGGAGAAAGGGGGAGTTGGGAGGAGAGACACGAGAAGAGAGAATGATGAAGCGGATGTGGAAACGGTGGGGGCATCTGGTGGTTGTTAACGGAAAAAAACTTGACAGGTGCGATTATCTGAAGATACTCTTATTACAGAGAACCATTGTATGTTAAGATACAGGGTATATAGCCCATTAACATAAATTAAATAAGATTAGATAAATACAGAAGAAAAGCAAATCCTCAAGCCATAGACAAACTGGACAAGACGTCCGAACAATAAAAAGGAAAACTTCCACAGACAAAACGAAGGACCTGGACAGGGGAAATTATGATGACAGCAGCTAGGTACAAAGCCTCACAATTCAAACCAAAAGAACAAAAGAAAGCCTAAAAAGTGGCTATATTGAGGATGAAGTGATATAAGCCCACGATGGCTGATCCAAGTTAGGCGGACGAATATTTGTTGACAAAAAGCTTTTTAAAGTTCTTCTTGAAGGTAGCAAGAGAAGGACTGTTTTTTATATCTGAATTCATGTCGTTCCAGATAAGTGCGCCCTGCGTTCTGATTGTGTTTTCTGAAATGACTATAAGATACCCAAGAAATGGACAAATATTATATCATGAGTGTAGTGAATTGAGCCATGTGATAGTTTTACTATCACATGGCTTGAAAATAAAACCGGTAAAACTGGTGATATCATGTTATAAAACAAATACTGACTGCCCAAATTCGTGCAATAGCAAAAAATACATCACTCGGTCAAACCCTGACTGTTCCATTTCACTCAGTGTCGCCTCGTGAAATAGAAAAGAAAAATATGACCTCATGATATACCTCTCACCATCAAACTCTTGGGCATTCAATATTTGTATACTATATGCCATTTACTAGTACTTTTTGCCATTAATACATGTGAAAATAAGGTACAAAAACTTGAAGGTGCGATTATCTGAAGATACTCTTATTACAGAGAACCATTGTATGTTAAGATTACAGGGTATATAGCCCATTAACATAAATTAAATAAGATTAGATAAATACAGAAGAAAAGCAAATCCTCAAGCCATAGACAAACTGGACAAGACGTCGAACAATAAAAGGAAAACTTCCACAGACAAAACGAAGGACCTGGACAGGGGAAATTATGACAGCTGCCAAATTGGTGTTTGTGGGGTCAATGTGAAGATAATGTGATTGGCGAGTTTAGTAGGAATGAATTTCGGCATTGGTTAAAAAAATGTTCTCCAATAGGTCTGATGGAAGTAAATTGTTATGCAATTTATACATGAAGATACCTAGCTGATAATAGTAATGTCATGAATTTTAAGAGTATTTAAGGAATGAATTAAGGGGTCTGTATGTGCAAGCTAAAGGGAATTTGTACAGCTGCGAATGGTCTTTTTTGCAATAGAAAAAGGGAATGTAGATGTGAGTTGTTTTAGCCGCCCATACAATAGAGGAGTAACTTAAATATGGTAATATGAAAGTGTTATAAAGAGTATGGAGGGATTGCTGAGGGAGGTATGGACGTATATTTCGGATGATACCGTTATACTTCGAGATTATCTTAGATATGTGTGTTGTATGAGAATTCCAAGATAGGTTATCATCAATTAGAATACCAAGGAATTTGGTGGTATTGACTTTATTGAGTTATTGTCAATGTAAATATTTAAACTCAAGTCATCTTTATTGGACCTACTATGTTTATTTCTAAATTTCATGAAATTAGTTTTTGCAACATTTTTTTAAAGAAAGTTTATTTAGTTTAAACCAGTTCGAAATTGTGATTAACTCTTTGTTTAGAAAGGACTCAAGCGTCTTGGGGTCCTTGTAAGAAAACAAAATATTGATATCATCCCCAAAAAGGATAAAAAGGAGGGATTTCGAGCATAGAGGAAGATCATTGATATAAAGTAAAAAAAGTAGAGGACCCAAGATAGATCCTTGTGGAGCTATACAAGTTATCGGTAAAGTTGGGGAAGCTTTACCATTGAACACAACATATTGGGTTCTGTGGGACAGATAGTTGGAGATCCATTGGTTGGCAGTGCCCCGAATACCATAAGAATTTAATTTATTGATGAGGATGGAATGATTTAAAGCAATATTAGCACATTTTTTTGAAGAGCGCCCCCAATTTTTCCAAAAAATTGAGATTTTTACACGGTTGGTTAAGCTCGAAAATATCTGTTTGTCACAAACGAAGGAATTTTGTAATTAATTATTATCGGGGATCCCGAAAATAATTCAACGGCTGCTGGAAGCGGCCTTCCAATGTGAAATAGCCGGGAAATAGCGCCATGTACGTGTCTACGCTCATCGATTAGTTGTTTTATTGGTTCAGGCAAGTCAAGTCAGAGGTTATCTTCTCGAGGTGGCACTATTTCATCATGGATGGACATACGTAGCATTTCCAGCTCTGCCGTTAAGTCCAATCTGGGATCCCAATTCTAATTACAAAATCGCTTATTTTATGATAAATACGCATTTCTTAGCATTCTCGTTCGCAGGTATAGTTTCTTTTGACAATTACCAACGTAACTGTGCCAAAAATATCAACTTTTGAAAATTGGGGGCGCTCTTCAAAAATGTGCCATTATTGCTTTAAGGTATCGAAGGCCTTGCTCAAGTCGAGGAAAATGCCAACTGATGTAAGTTTGTTGTCAAGGTCCTCGGTGGTTTTAGAATAAAAGTTGTTAATGGCTATATGAGTGGTTCTATTAGGACGGAATTCAAATTGGTTGGAACAAAGGATGTTGTATTTAGTGATGAAGGAAAAAAAGCCTATTGTACATAATGTTTTCAAGAACCTTCGAGATCGAGGATAACACGGAAATAGGTCTATAGTTGTTGAAGGAAAAGCAGTCACCAGCTTTAAAGATAGGAATCACCTTCGCAACTTTTAACGATACCAGTACGTAGGGAGCAGTTGAAAATATGAACAAAAAATGTTCTGTATTCTAGGAATAATAGCTTTAAGGCCCGGGGGATATGATGCGTGAACAAGAAAACGCGTAAAAGGGTCTCTTTTTTCCAACAGGCGATGTACGCGCGTACATTGATTAGGGTGTCAAAAACAGCAAAATATTGAAAAAAGGTATGTTTTTTTCGTAACCCTGAAATTGGGATGTAAAAGATCAAAATTATCAAAAATATTGTAATTTTGAAGTAAATGAACATGAGCTAAGCCAGATAATAAGAGTATATTATCAACACAATCCATTGCTTACTTGTTTACGGTGGCAAAACTGACAAAAAGACTTGTTTATGGTAGCAAAAACAGACAAAAATGCTTGTTTTAGGGTGTGTTTTAGTCGGTGGAAATACTTGTTTAGGGTGCATTTCGGAAGTCTAGTTCACGCATCATATCCACCTTGAATACAACTCCCCCCCCCCGGGGTTTTAAGGAGATTGGAACTTATTCCGTCATGCCCGGTTGGTTATGATAACTTGAAGTTGGGGCAAATGTCATAACTTCATTGGGGTAGCAAAAACAAAAAAAACAAAAACAAAAATGCTTGTTAGGGTATGTTTAGTCGGTGGATATACTTGTAGGGTGCATGTCGGAAAGTCAAGTTCCGCATCATAATATATCCACCTTTGAATACAATGCCCCCCCCCCCCCCGGGCTTTAAGGAGATTGGAACTTATTCCGTCATGACCAGTGGTATTGCTAACTTTTAATTGGTGCACATTTTTAATAATCTCATCTGAGGAGGTAGATGAAAGAAAGCAACTACCTTTAATGTTGTTGAATTTTAAGAGGGAAAAAACAAGAATCAGGTGGGGGGATTTTTCAGCAATATTATGAAATACTCATTGAAATAAAATGCATCTTAGCAGCATCGCTAGCTTCCTTCCCGCTTTATTAAGAAAGAAGTCGGGTTTTTTTTTTTAATTTCTTAATTTTCTTCTGCCGAGAAGGTAGTTTAAAATGCCCCAAGTTTTCTTCATGTTATGTTTTGTGCAATTCAATTTCTGACGAGATGTATTTCTTTTTTGAATTCCGAAAGTCATGAATTTAAATGATTTCTGTATTTGGTGTAGCATATGTTTTATCAGGATTATGCCTATTAATGTTATTCTTGTATAACTTGTTTTTAGTTTTAAAATGGACTAGCATACTTTTGTGACCCATGGCTTGTTGGGGTATTACGTTTCGAGGACTTAGTTGTGACAAGTGGGCAATGAATGTTGAAAAGATCAGCTAAGATCGTAGGATCGTTGAATTTACATGAACTTGGGGGCTTTGGGAAATTCTGGCAATGTTGTTCATGACGTTCGAGAGACTTCTTAGACCTCATGTGGTCAAATTAAAGCGCAATGATAATGGAAAATCCGGGATGGTCTCGGCTATTGGAAGCTGAACAGAATTCAATTCAGACTTTCCGTTAGCGAATATTGGTGTTGTTTTTGTGTTATTAAAGTTTGCGACATGAGTCAATCCCGAAATTGCGGGGTTGAAAAGTCCTCCTAAATATCGTATATTGTGGCGCGATATAATGTGACAGTGAGATGTACTATTTGTATCGGTGTCACTTGGTCAATTCGGAACACTGTCTCATCTATGCCAGGGGACATTAAGATTTACATGCCTTGAACTACCAAATATGCATGGCTATTTCCGACAGTGGAACCCAAGTTTGTATTGGGAAATGCAATGGATATGCATTGCTGTAATAATTATATGCGCGGAACTGTTTTTTTTTAAATCAGAGGGTCAGTTGCGAGCGTTCAAGCATTGGTTGCATGAACGTACAATGTTCACACAAAGATTTTACTGCATTCGTTAGTCGTAACTTAGGTCAGTTAGCCGTGGCTTGATCGAACGCTCTAGATAGCCGAGTGTTATGGTTATTTGCATAAATAGGAATGTACATGCGTGAAGTGCCGTCGCGGTGACTAGCGTCGGTGACTAGAATCGATTACGCATGCAATAAAAATTATACACCCCCCCCCCCCCCCCCCCCCCCCCCCCCCCCCCCCCCCTGGCTTCAATACGTGGTTGTTTGGGATAGTTGTGGGGAACATGGAGAGGCCGGTTTAGCGATGCAGTGAACGTATAGAGTTGTGCTTGTTTTGAATCGGAATTGGGCTAGGAAAACAAAAGAATAGAACAGGTGTCCTGTACCGTTCATGTAGTTCATTCAATTTAATGTTGCGTGCAATCATGTGAATAACTTCGTTTGCATACCAATAATGCTGGGAAAATTGGGGTTTCTGATTTGACCTGTTGAACAAAGTTCGGCATTACGGTTGATGACGTCACAGGCACAACCTTTATCTAATCAAGACACTCATGGCCCAATTGTGATCAATATTGCATGCAGGTCAGCTGTTGAGGAATGGGAATTCAAGGTACTGTCATAATTAGAAGGGATAAAACGAATATTAAACATATCAGAGGGGAAACCATATGTACTAAACAACAGACAAACAAATACAACATATTTCAATTAAATGTAATTATCAAACGAAAACGAGGCCATGGGAAGGAACACACAACAAACAAGGTCACTTGCTGGCAGAAGAATTCTAACCTTAAAATTTTATAAACCAAAGAAGGATAATGAGCAATCTACATTCGGAAAATATGGTACGTGAATCCATATAACAATGCTGTGCACATGGAATCCAGTATGAGGTATGTCCATAATGTGCTTAAATCATAAATCCTATTGACCGTGAGATGTGTAGGACTACAATTGTGGGGTAGATGGCAAATCATCAAATTAACATGCAGCTTATAACATCATTATATATGAAATATGTTATTCTTACGTATTTGATATCGAGTCCGGCCATATAACAGACATCCATTATCAATGAATGTACAATATAGATAAAAGTATAAATAGGTAGAGACCATATATACATAAAAACAGTGAAACGCAGAGAATTAAACTTAGAGTGACATGAGATTTTTAGGATACATATTTCTCTCACATTTCACTGGAATTCGTTGTAGACCACCTACCCGAGAACGTTCAAAGTGGTTATTGGCCAAAAGTGGCAAAAGAAAACCATAATATGTTATATTTCTCTTTTAATTATAATATATTTTATATTATGTTACTGTGATTAGATTTGCAAAAAAAGATGAAGATATGTAGTTATATATGGTATGTATTATGTATGTATGTATGTATGTAATGTATGTTTATGTAATGTTATGTATGTAGTTAAGTATGTCACCTTGGTTCAGAAAATTACTATGGTATGAGGTTGCACAAATTCGTCTTAAATGTCATTTTTTTGAAGGGTATAAATTTTGGTTATACTCGATTCTCCGCGTTGCTACGTTTGTCCCCCTGGCATTTTGGACCTATTCAATTAAGTCGGAGAGGGACAATGAAAGATTCAATGCCTTGGCACAACAGATTATCTTGGAGACACTCCGGTCATTTTTAAACTCACTTACCTGCAAGGGGGTGAAACGCATTTCAAACCAATCGTCCGTGCTGGGCGCTGCACATTTGATATATGCCACGAAATAATTCTCAGTTGGGTTGCTTGTAATACCACATAATGTCAATTCGATACAACAATAATCCGGCCAAAATATCAGTTGTTGGATGTTGGGTTGGGTGTATTGGGTGGGTTAAATTTTGTCCTACCCATGGCCAACCAGCGATGAATGACACTCAGTCGTCTTGATTTAAATAAACCGGCTCAATGAATACATCTTTTCACCTAAGCGCGCAGCATGTAGGAAAAAGAGTATCGAAGCACAATGATCCAGGTACACACTATTATTTTACATTTACACCTGCCACCTCTAACCATACATTAAAATTTGTCTCACTACCGATTAGTGTAGATTCAAAGCGGCACCCACAGTATGTGGATATAAGTGAGCCGCCATTGCTTTCTATTGTTGGTACTCTAGGTTTTCTCTTTTGTGGTCGGCAAAACATGCGAGACGGTGAATTTTCTAAGGATTACGTAACGTTTTGCCCTCTCTCTTATAGAACCTCTTTTGGGTGTATCCAAGTTGATAAGCTCATTCAATGCGTGGTAATAGTTATTTTGGTATGGTAGCAAGGTTTTTTATAAAGCAATCAAATGGACAGAGATTCAAACATCAAGCTTTGGCATGGGTTGGCGGTTCACGAATGATTAGATCTCGGGTTTTCTGTGCAGGATAAATCCAAAATCCCATTGGCTGTCAAGTAGATCACCTGTTATAATCTGATCATGGAGGGATGAGGAGAGAAGGAGGATTCTTCCAAATCCCTTTGGAACCGATGATCATGGCGCCGCCCTCTAAACAGGTCGTAAAACTAATTGTATTGGAACAATTACAAACACAGATCGATATTGTGCTGATAGCATGTGCATCAACATTCATCGATGTAGATAGTTAAGCGATAGCGACATATATTTTTAGAATTGTGGCATTCTTTATATACAAGCAATTAACTGGAATAATGTTACAATTAATACTGAGTATTGATTATATTTATAAAAAATCCCCCACACCACCCAACAAACATCAAAAAATAAAACAAGATCATTTCGGTTCATTTGTGTCATTTATTAGAAAGCGAGATACATGTTCCTAGATGATTCCATTGATTCTAGTTTTAACTCGTACTGTTCGGCTTTTAAAACTTGAATGTTTTTGTAGCGCCGTAATTTTTCTTAAACTATCTTTCGAGACAAAAATCTATGTTGAATGGGAAGAAACATGCCGTATCTAAACATGGCACACCAACTTCACAGTGTCCGAAGTTGCCCGTTTTTCCATTTTGGTCCCGAAGTTGGCCACGTTTTGGTGAAATAAATGAGACCTTAGCGATATCCGATTTTTCCCTCAGAGAAAATACATTTTTAAGCACATATTCAGTGTAAAAATATTGTTAAAAAATGACGTCCCAATCGCCATATTTACCACAGCATGTAAATGTACATCGATGCAATGTTGATGCCATCATTCAGCATTAACATTGCATCTCGTATTACGTTTGTTATTTGCAGAGTGTAGGCCTAATCAAATTATTTCATAGTATTCATGTTTTAGGAAATATACGATGAATACATTCAGTTATCAATGAGCATATTCACCAGAGGCCTGAGGTTAGGCCTGGGCCTATATCAATTTTATTTTTGCTATTTGGGTTTCAACACATCTTGGTGGGCCGGGGGGGGGGGTCTGGGGGGGGGCAACCTTTCACAGAGCGAATACTGTCGGGAGGAAGAAGGGGGTCGCATATTAACTTACTTGACAATATTTTTTGGGAACAATGACCCATAAAAGTCAAAACTCAATCATTTAAGATGAACAATTCGCAGCACCAGAATGTTTTTTTTGGGGGGTCGAGGGGCAAATTGAACTTAGGGGGCAGTGAATTTCCATAAAGTTTCACTCACAAAAATCGCACATCACGGTCGGAATTGAGATCAAGATTAAGATTTTCACACTTTCAAGGTTTGGTGTCATTGTTTAGATACGGACGGGCATTTTCTTTTTTTGCCCAATTCTAAGTAGATTTCGTCTCCAAACATCATACTTTAAGAAATACGGAACGATCCGGCTTTTCAAAACATCCAAGTTTTAAAAAACTAAAATCAATGTAACTCATTTTAGAACATTCTATCTCCGATTTTTGGACTAAAATACTCAGAATTTCGGCTGTAAAATCGACTCAATCTCTTTGTTTCGTCTCCACATGTAACAACCACTGCGCATCGGGGATACACCTTTCTGCGCACAGGTCATATCTTGTTCAACTGAGCGTGCCCAGCTTCTGCGGCGATGATCATGGGAACTTCAGAGTACTCCTG
>JAMKCH010044147.1:0-13978 GCA_023653785.1 Ophioderma brevispina | reverse complement strand
TATATCTTTGAGCAGCTTTTCAACTCCCTCCACTGAGACAACAATGTCTGGGATTGAGGGGAGGTTAAGTGAATCACAAAGAGGCATTTCATCCATGTTTTCCTTGGTGAAGACTGACTGAAATTGAGAGCTCAGCTTTTTCCTTGTTTTCTGAAACCATTTTGCCCTGAACTTTTAAGGCATGAATGCCAGTATTATCTTTACGGAGGTTTTTCACGAAAGACCAAAATTTTTTTTTTTTGATTCGAGACAGAGGTTTTCAATATAATTTCTGTGAATTGATCTAATCACCTTGTGTGAGTTCTTGCGTATTTGTCTAAATGACTCCCAGTCAGATTGATCTTTACTCTTGCGGGCTTTATTATAAGCCCTTTGCTTACGGTTTAATAATCTTTTCACTCTGCCATTTATCCAAGGAGCCTTTTTTGGCAATTCACTATTTTGGAAGGGATGAATTTATCCAAAGTGGCCAGAATTTTGTCCTTGAATTGACCCCATATCTTTTCAACATCATCAGGTTTCTCCATGTGAGAGTTCTTGAACACAAATTCCCTGCTAAAATTATCCAATTCCTTTCTCATACCTTCCATATCACCTTTGTGATACAGATAAATTTTACGAGCCTTTTGTTTACAAACTTTGGGTTTGAGGTAGAGCGTTATCAGAGGGATACCGTCATGGTCGCTTATGCCCGGGGTGACGGTTGACTTTTCAACGAGGGTAGAATTATTTGTAAAGAAAAGCTCAAGGATTTTATCTTGTCTTGTGGGCTCACTAACAACCTGGTCCAGATTGAAATTGTTTATGGTGTCAATCAATTGCTGACAGATGTTTTTTGGGGTTTGAACCGACCCCAATGGTTTGATCGGTCCAATCAATATTTCCAAAATTAAAATCACCGCCAAGCCACAGAGTCCCACTATTTGGATTTTTGATTTTGGATAAGGAATTGTGTAATTCCTTCAGATATTTGGTATCCTTTTTATCTGGTGGCCTATAAAAGGATCCTACAGTAAGTGCTTTGCTGCCAACCAATTGCACTTGTGCCCAGATGACTTCACAATTGCTGTCTAAATCAGGTCTGTGAGTACACACAAGATCATCCGTTAGTGCAATGAGCACTCCCCCGTGTGAGTCCTCACGATCTTTTCTGAGAATTGTATAATTGTCAGGAAATAATCCCTTGTTATCAATGGACTTGTTTAGCCAAGTCTCTGATCCTAACACAATGTCCGGACTGTGATTATCAAGGCAAGCTGCCAATTATGCAACTTTGTTTTTTACACTCTGAAAATTTATAACCATGACTTTAATTTGGTTTCTGGTAGGAAGTTTATGACTTTGTTTGGTTGGTTTTGAGGATTTCATTGGCTTAGAACTTTTGGGTGACGATGTAGCCACCGGAGGACTTGTTGGAAAGTCATCCTCGCCTATGGTGTTAGTGCTACCTAAAATTGAAAAAGTATTTGATAATTCCATAGACCATTGGGAGAATAGCGAGTTACTGAAATTTGGGATACCGCATTGACAACAGGTCCATGAAATATTTGAATTACCTAACACATCATAGTTTAAGGTATTTATACCCATACATTGCGTATGATACCACCCGTTACACTCATCGCATTGGATCGCTTTCTGTTCCCAGCTATAATTCTGAGAAAACGGCGTTTGAAAGTTTTAGATACTTATGAATGCGTGTAATTAAATGACATAAAAGGAAATGGCTATTTTAAGTGGAGTATGTTAAAGACATGAATGGTTACCAACTGACGACAGTATTAAAATACCAAGAAACAACTGTTTCTTATTCAAATGGCCACTGAATGTGATTTGACATTTTGTCAAAACCCAAATGTTTGATTCGCTGTGTTCTAAGGAGTCGAATACGTATTCGACTGCATGAAACCCGTTGATTTCTAATGTTGGTATGGTGAGATTACTATAGCTACGGGTTTTTACTATTTTAAAATGATGCCGATGATGCCACGATGAAAAGAATAACGATGGCGGTGATGGTGGTGGCAATAACGATGAAATAAGGAAACATCGAGCTTGACGACGACAATGATGCTACTGATCGATGATGATGATGATGATGATGATGATGATGATGAAGACGACGACGACGACGATGACGATGACGATTCTAATGATGATGAAGACGACGACGATGACGATGTCTATTGCATTGTGTTTATGTTACAAAACATGCAAATTTTTATACAAACGACTTCCGTAAGCGGTTAAAATGGGAAACATTAACTGTTGCATTATCGTTCGTTGTAAAATATAGCGCAGACTGACCACGATAACCAACGAATTCAGAAAATCACAACCTCTTACAAATTTGGCTCATTAAAATTAATATCTTTAATTAGTCGCCAATATGTTTTAACTCATTTTTGCAGAAACAAACATAAATTTCAGGAGTAAATACGTTAGAAGGAACACAAACACTGTAGTGCATGTTATATAAAAATTAAAAAAATAGTATGCATGTTGTAACAAAACAATAAATATTGGCTAGAACTGTTCAAAAATTGAGCTCAGAAAATATTTAAAATGTAACTGGAATGTTTCATAACTAAAAAGGTTTGGGAGGATAAAAATGGTCTATACAACTTTATAACAACCATATTTTTTTCGTTTTCTTAAATTTCTCATTACATATATATATATATATATATATATATATATATATATATATATATATATATATATATATATATATATATATAGTTCTTTTAAAGTAATGTACACGCTTAAAATATATACCAAACTTGAAACGAATTAACAGTTAAATGGGTAATATACTCATAAAATCTAAACAATTTAGAGGGCACTAACGCTTATACAAACAACTTCCCAAAGAAAATATCAATTTGTTCCTGAAAGGCGAGTTTTTTTAAAAAGATGTATATATTAGTAATTATTTAGTTTGCAGAATATCAAAGTTAACATCAAAGAAAATCAAACTTTCACAATATGTTTACAAGTCTATTTTTGTAACACGGTTTACTAAGGGGTGGGGATGCTAAACACCCCGATATTTCATTATTATTATAAAGCAATAGATGATTTCGATGTTGGTACCAGTTGATAGCATTGGTCCACCGTTTTCTATTTCTTCTAACATAACCTAGTATGGCGTCACAATGACGTCAAACTTCACAAGTTGGCAAAATTGGTCATTTCCATCAGAGTATAGAATGAAAAAATACTGCAAGTGAACTTGCGACATCCCCTGGCAAGATGGTAGTCTGGAATATGACCTCACATGACCTTTGACCTTGGTCCATGAACTTTGACACCATCCACATATGAAGGAACCCCTATTGTACCTTAACCCCAAGTCTGGTTTAAATCTGACTTCAACTTTTCGAAGGAGACACAAAAAACGAAAACCTAACCAAACTGGAACACACACACACATACATACACATACAGACATGCGCACCTCGCAATATCCCCCTCTGCTTTTAAAGCCAGGGGGATAAAATGAAATTTTGCATAAAAGAGGTAGGAATATTGTATTTTCCTGCGGGTTTTGGCCCCAAATGATATGGAAAATGACTAGTTTTTAATCAACATATAATTTTAGAGCATACAGTGCACAATATTTAAACAAAATGAATAACTAAAGGGTAATGCAGTATCATTTATAGGCGAATAATGTGCCCGAGGTCGGAAAAACTAAATAATGGCGCCCATTAATTTTATTTTTCCGCCAGAGGATACATTATGAGCCCATAGATGATACTACAAAACCTTTATTTCTATTCTATTAACTAAAACAACTTGATTTTATTTTGTTTGTTTGTTTGTATAGGTTTTAAGTTAATATGCCTCATTTGTGTGTATTTTGTATGCTGATTAATGAAAATAAATGATAATAAAATGCATTAGCGGCTCATTAGTGCAGAATAATGGGCAGTAAACTGACCAAACAGAATGCTGCATTTTCAATAATGGGTAACCACTTCCCACCAATCGACTTCGACGCTAACCCCGGTGACGGTGCTACCTTCACATTTGTTTCGCCAAAATTAGCAGAAGGATGTGAAATAATTATATGGAAGACTTAAAGAACGTTTTAACGTTTTTGCGCACCGAGGGAAAGTTTACCTGGGGTGGTAACTCCTCCCCTTTGGTAATACGAGGGTTAATGTCACTATGCCCCCCACAAAAAAGGGATAATTTTTGGTGTATACAAAACTTGGATAATTCTTTTTCACGACGCACAGACCGTATAGTTTCAATAAGTACAAGTAACATAATTAAAACACAAAAATTAAAATGTGAAATAACATGACCAATCCCTCATGAAGTATAGAAAGGTAAATTTCACCGATTGCCTTAAATCTTGACAGACCTATTATCGATTTTGATCACTGAAGTAGCAATCTTTGTCCCATCGAATACGTATCCGTTCACAATTTATCTGGGTGCTTTGAGATATTTGGACACGCAAAGCTATCGAATACGTATTCGATTGTTTGTGAAACCCGTTTTATACAAATGGGTGTTATTCGACTGCGGCTATTTTGGTTAGGAGATGTAATTTCACTTTTATTTAAATAGTACAATTAAATAGTACATAAAATGCAACCAGAATCAACTATTAACTCAATTTGACCAAAAAATCAGATTCGACACTATGTCGTGACCACGACGATATATAAGATGGACACACACCAGGAAATTGAGTTTATATATGTGGACTTTGTAGACGTCAGGTTTCCTTTTAGGGCCTGCTACTGGTATCCTGGTAACCAGTACTACCTGTCCAAGGGCCGAGTTGTCGGCGGCTAAACCGTCACCCCCATCGATTTTCTAAGGAAATCTGATGAGGAGGGTTGCTGGTTACCCTGGTAGAATGAAAAAGAAGATATACATACAAGGGCGCCAGCTCTGGAGAGCTTGGCGGCCATCCAGCACATGCTGCCTTGTATGGTGGGCATAGTTGCCCAAAGGCTAGGCCCACCGCTGAAAACTGTGGATTGGCGTCAGGAAGGGCATCCGGTCAATTAACTTTTGCTCCAATAAATCCTCACATAGCAGTATTGCTGAGTGTGAGTATATCCGGCCACCCCCGTTGACGGGGACAAAACCGGATTTAAAACTTTGGTTTAACTAACTAACTAACTAACATAAGAACGGATCTTGCAGATTCGCTCTGAGACGAATATGATATTCAATTTTGAATTTAAGTCTTTTTTTTCAAAAGTTATTTTGTCTTTTCTTGCTGTACAGAGTTGAAAAGCTCTAACAAAATTTAACGCCTGTGGTGAAGTGGGCCTCTTTTTCAAAATGATGACAATGGCTTTTCAAAACATAGATGCTTAATCAAAATAATTAACAGAACCCTTGAATAAAATCAGAATGACCATGTATGCGTAATGTAACTTAGCTTTGTTTAATATCAAAAATAAATCACAAATAACATGCTTATATGATATATTTTTCTCAATTACAGAAAGTAGGGATTTAAAAAAAAGGTTTGTTGATTAGTTTGTATAAGAAATTCCTTTGCATTAACTCTTAGGTGAAAAGTGAAGGGGCGTTCCAGGAACCCGTAAAAAATAACCCGGTATTTTGTGCTGAAAAATATTTTTCGAAACGGTATTTTTGTTTGTATAATTGTGTAACTTTGCAGTACGCTTCTTATGGTGGAAAATATTATGAAAAGGGCTTATGGAGGGCGCCCTTACCTATTAAAAGGGGGTTATGGTGACCCCCTTAACCACGGAGTACCCATAAAATGGATTTTCACATGAAATTGACCTTATGTTACTACCACATACAAATACTTATTAGCATTGATGTTTTTAACCAATTATATGCTGAAATGTAAATTGATCCGGAATTCATTTTCCTGTACAAATGAATGAGAAACACATATTTTGGAAAAAAGCATCATGAAAAATAGACTAGATTGTATCAAACACCATATTTAATTTGGTCTATTCTCAATTCACAAATGCCATTAGTTTTTATCGCATCATGGTGTAGAAAAGGCAAAGTAAATGGTCGTTTTTCGGTCGTCAAGAAAATCACAGCTTCGCCCCTAATTCCTAAACCGATCAATATGGTTCATTTTTATCTTTTACTATTTAGTGTTCGTAGATTCGTCTTGACAAATATGTAGAGTTTTGTTGATGTATTCAATGGAAATGCATTTTCTGGGAACTGCGCCTCCATGAGACTCTATCCACTAACACGTTGTAAAGACATCCACTCTAAGTGTTAACATGCTTACAGAGTCAGTCATAAATGCCATTGTATGGCTCAATTGCTAGTGTGGTATATATCAAACAAAATTAATAATATTAACTTTCTTTATGAAGCTTTGATAAAAGTTACCTCATCAAACATGTATTTTCACTTGTTTTAATGTCACAGACAATAGAAACAGACCTGGAATATCTTAAATCAGTTATCCCGTGCTAAAAATCGCAATATGCCATCTACGTTGGGTCAACAATTGTCGATGTTTGAGCAACGTATTGCAAATAGTTTTAATGATTATTTTATCCAAATTATGGGCCTATTAGCAGGGCAAAATCCCTCCCACTCATTTGAATATTTTTCTTGATCTCCCACCAATGAATCCCAGGTCAACTCGTTTGTTCTTTTACCAGTTGAATCGTGAGGAAGTTATATACTTGTCATTCATTAAAGTCGACTCAGAGATTTTTCAAATATAATTTTTTGTGTATTTATTGACAATAGTCAACGATTAAAGATAGTCACATAAAATTCCAATTCAAAGTTTGAGGTGTATCGGATTTCGTTTGCAGCAGTAAACATTTAGTGAGTATACAGTACCATAGGAGAATGTGTATCACTAAATTTCCGGATCCGGAAATTTATAACAAGTTTGCGATTTTCTATATGAAGGACTTCGATTTGACCTAGCTATTCAAACAGTGTTAGTATATGGACACGCATTATGTATATGCAAAAACACAATTTGTTGAAAATGGAGGGCGCCCTCCTCAGGAAATCTCTGCCGTCGGCCTTTAAATTCAGATTCTAGCCCGGTTATGATGCTTAAAAATCAGGGATATACGACATGGTAAATAATATTACGACTCATTAATGAGATTTTTATTCTGCATTGATTCTGGTTTTTCCCAGTAAACTGGTGATTCAGTATTCTTCCCGAATTATCGCCCGATATCAGTTCTGCCTGCTTTTTCTAAATGATTTGAGCGCATTGTTCACATCGTCTTTAACAAATATATTCAAATCTAATTTAGCTACATAAAGACAATTTGGCTCAGGACGAATTATTCGTCTTATATGGCAGTTTCTTGAGCCTATATGAATTGCTACCATCTTGCTATAAGTTTTACGTTAGACTTTCTTGGACCTCCTCGAAGAACATTTCGTACACAATATACCAGGACATTCTTCTTTCCATGTACATTACTGTTTTCGAGGACTTCCTTCGATTGGTTAAGAGTTAAATCTCTCTCCGATATAACTCAGTAGGTGTTCAAGTCAAATAATCCAATTCCACTATACAAAATATCCGTTGCGATTCCCACAAGTTCGATTTTGGCCTTTATTGTTCATATTTACATAAATGATATTGTTTATTCTTCTCAATCATCTTTCTATTTATATGCCTGATGATACCAATGTGTATCATCTCTGATCCAAAGTTAGAACATTTTTAAGTACAATTGCAATAAAGACCTTGAGAACATTTCTCTATGGCTAAAGACAACCCGACAACATACGAATTTGGCCCCAATTTTGGTTTCCCCATTGGCAATATTGGCATTGGCATTAGCTTATCGACCAATATCGAGCCAATATGGATTTCCCATTGGCAATATGGGCATTGGCATTAGCTTGTCGACCAATATCGAGCCAATATGGGTTTCCCATTGGCAATATTAGCAATGGCACTAGCTTGTCGACCAATATCGAGCCAATATGGATTTCCCATTGGCAATTAGCAATGGCATTATCGTGTCGACCTATATCGAGCCAATATTGGTTCCCATTGGCAATATGGGCATTGGCATTAGCTTGTCGACCAAATCGAGCCAATATGGGTTCCCCCTTGGCAATATTACAGGCATTAGCTTGTCGACCAATATCTAGCCAATATGGTTTCCCATTTGCAATTAGCATTGGCATTAGCTTGTCGACCATTCGAGCCAATAATGGGTTTCCCATTGCAATATGCATTGGCATTAGCTTGTCGACCAATTTCGAGTCATATTGTCCCCATTGGCAATATTAGCATTGGCATTATCTTGTTGACATATATTGGAGCAATATTGGTTTTCCATTGGCACTCAACATTGGTCGAATGTTGTGAAGTGTGGGCGTGGTCTCAAATGAGACCTCTCATTTTTTTCCAGCAAAATGTTATGTTTTGACGTTTCTATTTTTCTGAAGTGATAAATGCAACTTTTTTTCATCACTAATATAATTAGTATGATGCGTTTGGTTGATCATTTTCAAGATAGTTTGATTAGGGAAGCAATGTAAACACAACCATATTTAACTCAAACATAGATATACTTGACACCATAGAATGTACATGTCAGGAAAAAGGTAATTATCCAATGTTCACACAATTTTGCATAACTTCCCTTCACCACTTATTTGTAAATAGTAGTACTGCAAACACTTTCCCTGTATTAAGAGGGAGGGGTCAGTCCTATATATTGGTAGTGAATGCAATTTTTAATTAAGTGCTAATTAGTGCTCATATTTTAATTGGATTTAATGTATGCATATGCCAATTAATTTCCAGCAGAAAATAATTTTAGGCCCAATATTGGCAAATTGGGCTAATGAAGCATCAATATTGGTCCAATGATGATCACAATATTTGGCCAAGGTAGGCCCAATATTGGAAAATGCCAATATTGGGCCAAGCTTGGGCCCATGAGCAAATAATATTGGTTCAATATTGTAAGCCAATATTGGGCCAATAAAATTTCAATATTGGGCTTATCTTGGGCCAATATTGTAATGTTGTCTGGGAAATAAGCTTTCCCTTAATATTGATAAAACAAATTATATTGTGTTTAGAAACAGATACAGTAATCGCCGTTTTGATAATATTTGCCTTAATATTAATGGTTCTGAAATCAAACGTGTTTCTTATTCTAAATTTCTCGGTGTTTATATTGATGATCGTTAAGCTGGAATTATCACACGACTTATATTGTTAATACTTCATCAAAATATATTGGGATTTTATCCAGACTTAAACATACTCTCAACTGTAATATCGAGGGTTGACAAACAGAAGGACGTAACTCAAACTGAAAAGAAATATTAAAGAATTTCTTTAATTCTGCTGTAATACTGCTTTTGAGAAATGCGATGTTTAATATTTTCTATTAAGCAAATCTATTCATTACTCAAAATGTAAACATCTCATAAAGCTCATATATGGTACTGTAAGCAAACATTATATAAACAAAGAACAATTTTTAATTATGAACAGCAGAATTAAAGAAATTCTTTAACATTTCTTTTCAGTTTGAGTTACGTCCTTCTGTTTGTCAACCCTCGATATGTTGTTTTCACTTTACAAAACTCTTGTTCTCCCACATCTCTTATATTGTAATATTATATGGGCAGACGGAAATAACTGTGATTTGGAGAAAATCCACATAAAACAAAAGCGTTTCATTAGACTCTGTACAAACGCTCATTGGCTCGCTCACTCTCCTCCTTTATTTGCCTATTTACAAACACTTAATATATAATATTCACAAACTCGATAAGGCTACTTTTATGTATAAATTTGCCAATGGTCCAATTTCCTTCTAATTTTAATCCTTTTTTCGTAAGTTGTCATTCTATTCATAGATACGGTACCAGATCTTCTAATTTATTACGTCCTAGTAATTTTAAAACTAATCTTGGTATGTGCACCATCCGAAGACAGGGACCGTGCCTATGGAATGAAATTATCTACTTTCTAATTATAATAATTAATTTTTGACATGTTATACTATGTATGATTTCTCATGTGCTTACGCAATAACATGTTTATTGTCATTATGTTAAATTGAAACAATATTATTCAGATCTTTAATGATCATGAGGGACCTTGTGGAGTCGGTTTCTTCCGGGGTGTCTGGGGGTGCGGGATGCTGTTTTCACGAGACCGAAGGTCGAGGGAAGACTGTACCCGCGCCCTCCGATTCGCCGAGGGCCAGCGGGCTGGCTCCACAGGGATCCCAAATAAGATCATTGATTATGTTACATATGCTGCATTATTAATTATTCAATTTATGCTTTATATTTGTATATGCATATGTTCAATTTATGTATATGTACATATATTTTGTATATGTGTGTGTGCGCTCATATGTAATGTATATGTACATATATTGTTTATCAGTGCCAACAAATGTCTGTTTTGCACCTGTTTTGTTCGGTCTTGTTTGCACCTAAAGTCTTGTCTTAAATGGTGTCTATTGTCTTTACACTTACAATTAAGATTTTTTTTAAGGGTGGCATGTTCTCGAGCATTGCTCTTAGTGTCATCCTACCATGTTAAATGCTTTACTAGAATGTTTTTGTTGGTGAATAATTAACTGAACTAACCCTGAACTAACTGAACAAAGATCGTCTTATTTAAAAATTGTGTTTTTCTCAGCTTACCACACCTATCCATTACTTTAGGGTCATCATGTATATCCTAGCTATCCCTTGTTGGGTGCTTCTTTTGCATGAAAAGAAGATTAAAATGTCAGCCGCCATGAGAAAAGGGGGGGGGGGGCTTTAGTAGGTTGAAAAAAATAGAAGAGAGCCCGTTTTCACAAAGCGCTATTTCTTACGGCGGACGCGCATTTAGCAGGGCACGTACATACACAAACTTCATTTCGCTACGTCATATTTTTCGTACGCCACTTCAACCACACAAATGGATGGAGGCTGAACACGTAGCGAAGACACGTTAGAAGACGTCACAATTTTGGGCTATCTCTACAGTGGTATGATATTGCAAATTAATGAACATTTGGCTGTAAATCCAAGATGGCGGCCATGAGCGTATTGTTTTTACAAAAATAGTCATCTGAAGAAAATTAAGTGGAAGACAAGCCATCGGAATGTTTTATATGAAAGATAATTGCATAAGGAACACTTTAAGACTCCAAAAATTCGTCTTTGGTTTCGAAATCCACAAAATCTAGGAAATTTGGTCAAAACTCCAAAATGGCGGATATGCAATAAATGATCAGGGCCGAACCCTGTGGTCACGGTTTTCTTGTTGTATTAAACCAGTTTCACAGGCTCCATTTTCATGATAAAATGATATTTTTCTACATGTTTTGATGCATCCCCGCGTTCCTTTTGTATCTCCAGTCGTTACACACGGCTTCATCAACGTCCTCGCTTCGTCACAGCAGAGGGATTTTGAATAGACATGAATAAGAATAGGCGTTGGCGTTAGATGTATATAGCGCAAGAAATTTTAATAAAATAATGGTCTGACGTCAAAATAATTTCAACAAAAACAATTTTGGTGTTGTTATACTTAGAAATGATGAGCAAATTACATATGAAAAGTCTAGAAATATAAATTGTGTGGAACATGTATTTGCAGGGAAGAAAGGTTTGTACAGGGGGAAATATAAAATAAGTATAATTGTAATGAAATCTTTATACCAACATTTTAAAAAATACGTATGTTTTTCCCTATCTGTCGGTAATAAAGTTTCAAGGTCATCCTGGGCTAACATTTTCAGAATGCTTTAATGAGTTCAAAACATGATTAACACTGATGAAAGCTCTTATCTCTATCATTAAATTATTATAACAGAAAGATAAAATATCCCATTCTTTCTAAATTCGCACTCATGAAATCAAAATAATTTTTAGATTTTTGTCACAAAAAGTGGACCTAAATAACACTAATGTATTAAACCATACTGCTTTGCATCTTGTGTTATTTTAAGGTCTACTTACACACTAAATGACATTATGCCTATTCATGAGTGCCTAAATGATAGTGATTAATGCTCTTTTCATCAAAAATATTACCAAAACACCAGGTAGACCCAAAATTAAGCATAGCAAAAGTAGCTGATGAGATTAACCAAAAAAGATCAAAGTATTTTGATCATAGTTAATCGAAACGCGTCCTACAATAGCTATCTCTCTGAGTTTCTCAAAAACTAGAGAAACTCCTGTTGTTTTCCCCACATTCTATTTCAAATCGGATTGGTATGCAATTTGTTGAAACTTTTTTTAGCCCAAAAACTTTACAAGCTCTGTACGCCGTTCTTGCAAACCGCAAAGAGGGAGCTATTGCTTGTCTAAAACAATGGACATTATGTTCCACGAAGACAAGAAATGGCTGTTTTTACCTGCTCTTCCAAAACCGATAGGCCTAGGATAACCGAACACGGGATTGAGTCGAGACGTAACTCTATCACCCCCTCTTAACCGATAGGCCTAGGATAACCGAACACGGGATTGCGTAACGCTATTACCCCCTCTTACATGCATGATTACTCCGTTCTATACTCCTTCGTCTTGGATGTAGAACACCCGATAGAATAGTGTGCTGGCATTCTCTCCTGATGACATGGTCGTTAGCGAAGGAATCTCTCGTTGTTCGTTACCCAAAACTATAGGCCTACCCTTTGAAACAGGAAGAGCATTTTGTTAATTTAAACTAAATTCATCATGGACAAACATTTTGGTCCACATACCCATATTCAATGCTTTGATTTTGTCAAAAACTACATGGCAAGTTCAAACTTTGATTTACCTCAAACATCTGGTTGACAATTGTCAATCTAAAGATGAACCAGGACCATATTACGCTCTTAAATTTTAGAGCCTCTATCCGATATTTGACTTTTATAATTCTAAAAAAACAGATTAAGAAGATAATGTCAAGTTCGGAACTCTACCCTAGCGTATTATGCTTACGGTTTTTCTAAACTGGAGCATACACCAACAAGCCTCTATACGCTTACTTTGCAAACCCGCAAAGAGGGAACTATTATTTGTCAAAAACAAATGGACATTATGTTCCACGAAGACAAGAAATGGCTGTTTTTACCTGCTCTTCCAAAACCGATAGGCCTAGGATAACCGAACACGGGATTGAGTCGAGACGTAACTCTATCACCCCCTCTTAACCGATAGGCCTAGGATAACCGAACACGGGATTGCGTAACGCTATTACCCCCTCTTACATGCATGATTACTCCGTTCTATACTCCTTCGTCTTGGATGTAGAACACCCGATAGAATAGTGTGCTGGCATTCTCTCCTGATGACCTGGTCGTTAGCGAAGGAATCTCTCGTTGTTCGTTACCCAAAACTATAGGCCTACCCTTTGAAACAGGAAGAGCATTTTGTTCATTTAAAATAAATCATCATGGACAAACATTTTGGTCCACATACCCATATTCAATGCTTTGATTTTGTCAAAAACTACATGGCAAGTTCAAACTTTGATTTACCTCAAACATCTGGTTGACAATTGTCAATCTAAAGATGAACCAGGACCATATTACGCTCTTAAATTTTAGAGCCTCTATCCGATATTTGACTTTTATAATTCTAAAAAAACAGATTAAGAAGATAATGTCAAGTTCGGAACTCTACCCTAGCGTATTATGCTTACGGTTTTTCTAAACTGGAGCATACACCAACAAGCCTCTATACGCTTACTTTGCAAACCCGCAAAGAGGGAACTATTATTTGTCAAAAACAAATGGACATTATGTTCCACGATGACAATGGTTACTTTTACCTGCTCTTCCAAAATTGACAGGCTTAGGATAATTGAACATGAGATTGCGTAACTCTATCACCCCCCTTTACCAGATTCTTTTCAAAATGGTCCCCAATTCTTCATATAGTCTCAAAGGATCATGGATGATACTTGCTATCATTTCACCATTTGGTCATGTAATTGAAGGTCAAAATTGAACAATGGTCTACATATCGTATGGGGGTCATATAC
>JAMKCH010044146.1:0-12684 GCA_023653785.1 Ophioderma brevispina | reverse complement strand
CCTGCTTCGATTTGGGCTTTGGGATTTTACAAACGTTAATTTGGGTGAACTGCTACTTGCCATTTACTATGGTAGCCCGTGTCTCAGTGGCATTACAAAATCTCCTCTTAAACCCTAGTTCATCATCTTATGTATATTCATGATAAATAAAGGATAAATTTATTGACTTCAAATCCGTCGGGTTAGTGGATTAACCCCGCTGCAAAATAGTGTATTTCCATCACGTCATTTAGATTTAAATATTCCGGAACCAGGCCTAGACTTTAGTCAGTCTGAGTGTAACGGGGGTGGCGTCCGATACGCGTAAAGGCGCCCTCCTACCGTTAATCTTTGAAAACTAGCACTCGAGTCCGCCCGTATGTTGATACCGATTTGAATTCAGGCTGTTGCTGTTATGATGGCATGTCCTACCCCCCCTGAAATACCAGAACTAATTGTGTGCCAGATGATAGCGGAGCATTCACTGTTTCCTCTGTACAGTGTGGGTTTCGCATGCATCTCAAAATGAATTTATTAAACTTTTTAGAAAACTTTTTAATGCAACTTTTTCCACACGACAACTGTACACCTCTTGCCCTATGGATTTTTGGGTCCAAGGTCAAAATAGGTTAAAAACTTCAATGAATTGACATTATTAGATCATACTTGAAATGACACGCTTCAAAAACCCGTTTTCTCAAAATAGATGGAAGTAGGGATAGGTTTCACAGTCAGAAGCATTGTTCCTCTTTTCTTCACCAATCAATTAATTACCTACAACATGGGATAATACTTTCATGTAATATAGTCAATACATCCAGAGAGAGCACAATGTTCGCACATATCTTGTAGAATTAAATTGGCTGCTGATATACCATGGAAAGGCACCCACTTTCAAATACAAATACGTAAAAATCCTATGTTTTTCCCTATATTTTGTTGTTTTATCCCTATATTGTCCCATATTTTCTTGTTTTATTTGCCCTATATTTGCCCTATATTTTTGCAATGGTTTCACTTGTAGCCCTGGTTTATTTTCATTGGCATAAATTTGTTTTACATGGGGGATGGTGTTGAGAAATTTTTTGATGAAACAGGTTTTGCTAAAAAGAAATCAGGAAATATTAAAAATAAAAAAAATAAAAAAAATAAAATCATTAATGTAAATTCAAATTAGAAAGCATGCTGCAAAGTGTACAGAAATTAAAACTGATTGACAACTGATGTATTTCTAACACTTGCATTTTGTACATTTTTAGGGGAACTATACTTTTTGTTTGCCAGATTTCATGCCTTAACTTTGTAAATATCAGCAGTAGCCAAAATTGTAATACTTTTTCTGATGGAGTACACTGATTCCAATTAGCCTTTTGGGTTTTTTGTTTTTTTTTTTTTGGGGGGGGGAGGGGGGGGGGGTTTTTTTTTTTTTTTTTTTTTTTTCGTGTGGGTTTTTTTTGTTAACATTTGGTTAAAACAAACCATTTTAGTGAATTCATCAAAAACCTATTTTTCACCCAAATTGTTTTATTATTTTTGTGAGCTGCCTTAAAGCGGCACTTGCACCATTTTTCACAAAATATGAAATTTCTTCAATTTGCTCTCAAATGATAGTCTATGCATGGGAAGAACAGCGATATATTTTACACATAAAAAGAACCTACCTCAAACATATAGGTATATTGATACGAGTATAAAGACACCAGGTAATTTGTAGGCCAACTTTTTAAGTTTTCCATATTTAATCAACAATATGTAATATTTTTACATGAATATTTTTGACTCGTACTCACTTATATTACAACCACAAAGGTATAGACCGATCAAACCAGTGGCATAGCTGACGAAAAATGCAATGCGAGTGAGTGTCTTTTGTTTAAACGCCATTTTCGTCGTCTGACTGTGAATGCACGTCGCCGCGACCGCCCCGTAAAATTACAAAATAGTTGTTACCCTAAGGAAGCTAGAATTTCGGTCTTAATCATTTCGGGTGGAGGGCTCTTTTGTATATAAAAGTCTTAAAACCCATGCAAAAATATCGATTTTGAAAAATCTTGAGGGGGGCGCACATTTTTCAAATGTTGCCAGTGTCTCTTTAATGCAGGAAGACACATAGGGAAGTTGATGTTGTCTGTCTGTGGTTCAAATGTCTCGTTGTTTGTGTCTGTTGTGTGAAAGGGTTAACTTTGCCTGTAATATCCCATACTCGATGGATTTAAACCAACCTTGAGTCAATTGCGTCGGGGAACCGGGACGGACAGAACTACAGGTCGCCCCAATCATTTTGCCCCTCGCCCTGGCGCCACACTTCGCTTACAGAAACATCATTCGAAATTGCAGAATTGCAATGACGCCCTCTGTCTGGTACTCTCTATGCCTTGCAGAACCCTAGTAAGAAATTGCGCCCCTATACTTGTCACCATAAAAAGTTTATAATAAACTGATCCCGCTTCTTAGTATAGTGAAAGATAGCTCCTCTTAAATGCAACGACATGACTGAAGTCGACGTTCAACACACAATGTTCTAGTGACGCCCCCATATACTGGTCGTTCAGTGAAGGAATATAAACTGACGCCGCCCTTGAAAACAAAAATGCTGACGCATAGGCAATAGCACCCTGTCAATAGACCAGTTAACATCCTATGTCACTTCTTTTGTTGCATGTGAATCCATTCCTGCGAATCGTTATGTCCCATATAACTCTAACAGATACAATTGCCCAGTGTGTAACAGTCAGGCCGACCTATTTCAAGATACCAGGCCCTAACATGTTTTCAAACATTGCTGTTAACTGGTCTATACTGATGCCGCCCCTTGAAAGAAACATTTCGGAAGAAGTACTGCACTGGCACCTCTATACTTCAATACTAGTCATCCAATGTCAAGGAATAAATTGATGCCGCCCCTTTGAAGCGCAAAAGAGCAATTGATAAGAACGCAAAAAGCAACAGCGCCCTGCTGAAGGCTACACTTTATGTTACACTCTGCCACCATATGTAAACAAAATTGCACTGCAGATGATACAACTATGAACTGATGCCGCCCACTAGAAGGAAATTTGCATAGGTGGATGATGACCCTAAGTTCTCTTCTGGTTATCCAATGAATTATTAAACTGATGCGCCGCCCTTTAGAAGCAAATGTAGAGGTCTAACAAGAAGCGGCGCCCATATTCTGGTTATCCAATAAAGTAATGAATTAATGACGCCTTAAGAATTAAGCTAATTTGCAGAAGTCTAATAAACGGTGGCGCACCTATTCTGGCTATTATATGCAATAATGTAATGAACTAATGGGTCTATGGCGGCCGTCAAAAGGAAATTTACAAAAGTTATAACAAGCAATTGGAGCCACTGGTTATATCCAGTGAATCAAAATGATGCCGCCCCTTGAACATGTTGAAAACAAAACTGCGAACGTTTAACAAGCAATGAAGCCCCTTAAACTGGTTATCCAATAAAGTAATAAACCTATGTCGCCCACTAGAATAATTGCAAGTCAAATACTTGGCGACAAGTTCCCAACAAACCTTTGACGAGCACGTACTGTGTTGAAATACACGTCTCTGATTGGTGTTTTGGGCGATCTTCTGTTGTCTTAGAACTTGCATCATAGGAGGCTGCACACCTGACAGCTCCTCCCCTCTAGAGTCTCGTCAAAGGTTTTCTGCCTGAAATATGACAATCATACTTCTGCTATTCTGGGTTCTCAATAAGTATGACTTGTGTCGCCCATAGAAGCAAATTTGAAGAAGTCTAACAAGCAATTTGGCCATTGAATCCTACCCATAAATAAAGGTCCCATACTGCTGTCGTCCCTTGAAAAAAATGCAAAAGGTCTAACAAGCAATGTTAGCCATTATACTTGGTTATCCAATGAACGGATGTCTCCACAGAAGTCAATATTTGCAAAAGTCTAATAAACAATTCCGTCATTGTTTCGGTTTTCGCAAAGTAATGAATGCTCCCGTAGAACAAAATTTAACATAATTCTGCTAAATCTTTCAAAATAAAAAAAATAAGGTCTTTGGGTGAAATTTTAGAACAAATTTATAAAAACTAGGGGTCTTTGGGTGAAACATTTTCAAAATACTCCACAAAGGGGGTGTTTGGTGATAGTGGTGACATGTTAAAAAAATAATGGGTCACTGGGTGACAAAACGATACTGAAGTGGGGGGTTGGTTTAAAAAAAAAACAGCATTACTGCGCGTCACCTATTTAAAATGGGAAGTGCCGCGGAGGGAGAAACGATGCCGTCGCATCGTCATTGTCTGTGAAATTAAAGGATGGTGTTGCTGCTGTTTGCAGAGGTCTCATAAGCCAAAGCACCCGTATACGTGGTATACCGTTCACTGCAAAAACAGTGCTTAGAATTAAACACTTTCTAAACATATGTGCACACGTTTCTAAACATTTTGAAATGTCTGTTTAATATCTAAGACCTTATATCAACATGTAAAATCTAAAGATGTTTATGGATTTGACATAAGGTTTTTATCACATTTGGATCCAAGTGTTGTTAGGAATTAAACATGTCACATCTCTAAACCTATTTTGCACCACGCTTCTAAACACTGTATTTGCAGTGTGTCGTCCAATGGAAAGAAGTAGGGCCAGGCCCGTACGCGGGGGGGGGGGGGGGGGGGGGGGGGGGTGGGAGTGTGGGTGCGGTCCACTTTTTGGCTGAATTTTTTGATAAAAGGTGTCCAAATTTAGAGATTTTGGTGATAAAATGTTCAAAAATCCAAAAAAGACATTTTAGTGGGTTAGGTCACCTTCACCAAAAAAGTCCACTTTTTTGAAGTCCCGCACTCCCCGCGCTCACCCCGTGCCGCTTTATGCTCGATTGACTTATGGTTTGTACCCTCGTCCAACCAAGGGGGGTTACCACCCCCCCCAACGGATGATCCCCTGTCGCACAAAAATGCAACGAATACGATGGAAGGCTTTTATGTATGTAAGTTTCAGCCTTTTCGGTCATTTTACGAAAAAAAATTGGAGGTACCACCTTCATGGGGGCAGGACGTCCCGTCAAAGTCGGAAGGTATAGGGAGGGTGGTTGCCACCTTCCTATACTTTACTGTGTAAAATGCCAAAAAATGGTACTTTAATGTAAGTATGATGCTACTGTAAGCAAATACTTGTATTTTTTCTTATTATTTAGAGTAATACATGTGTATGCTTACTTGGCATCCATTATTGCCAATAAATACACATTTTTGCTTTCATAAATGGCAAAAACGGTAGAAAAACCCTCGATTTTGGCGATTTGCCTACAAATTGCGTAAAAAATAATCTCAGTTATGACGTCACTATGACGTCATGTGTTGTTCAACTTTTGTTTGGGTTTTTTATGTTTGTACTTGATTTGAAGAAGGACATATGTAGCTACACACCTGATAAGCACAATATGATTTTGTCGCTTAATTACGAAAAAATCCCCCCCCCCATTGGTCGTGAACGTAGTACAAAAACCCTTGGTGGACCGAGGGTTAAAATAAAACCTTACCCATTTAACTATTTTTACCTTTTAAGGCCTTTGATCTTATATAACTAGAATGTGAACCTTATGCTAATTTAAAATTTAAAAAAAAAAAAAAAAAAAAAAAATGTGAATTTGGAAAATGAACATTGCAAGGATTCCGCGCTGAAGGGGCAATCCCTCTCACATCCACCCCCTGCGGCAACTCTCCAAAATCAATTGACTTAAGGTTAGTTCAAATAAAACCTTACCCATTAACTCAATTTTACTTTTTAAGACCGTTAATCATAAATGACTATATTTCATTAAAAGGTGAACCTTTGCTAATTTGAAATTGTCTCCATCAATTTTTCACGAGAAAACGTACTTTGGAAATAATTGGAGGGTTCGCGTCTTCGCGCGGAAGGGAGCCACCTCTCTACAATCTTGGAAAAAATAGTTGGAACACTTAAAAAATGATTGTATTAAATGCTCGCCGTGATCATGTCGTATATGTGTTGGGGTGTGTGCCAATTAGGCTGCTGACGACATGACCAATGAACAACATTGTTTCGGGAGAACGGGGGGGGGGGGGGGGGGTGTTCTATTTTTAAAACCTACCACAATGTTCCAACAATGTTTTCCAAGATTGTAGCTATTGGGCCACCTAGACCACCCCTGCCCCTTAGAGATTTTCATTCACTATGTTTTGCAGTTTAGCCAGACCCTCAGCTATCATATATGCTTGTTTGCCATTTAATGAGTGGTGGGTGTGATCGTTCCGGACGGGACGGCCTTTGCCCATGGCAAACGCAGTCATGAAATTTGAATTTGTTCGGAAATGTCTATCTTTGCAAGTAAACAACATAAAAACACCATTCAAGTGTCTAGATATATGTATTTTGAGTTGTACAGATGATTGCAATCACAATCTGGGTCATTTAAGGTCATGATTATGTCGAATTTTGGTCGTTGCCATGGCAACGCCCTCTTAAAAATTGGATTTTTGAGGACAAAAAACTATATCATTGTAAATAGACAACATATAAACAAAATCTAAGTATCAAGAGGTATGCAATTTGAGCTGCCCTGTTTATTGCAATTAGGATCTGGGACCCCTAAGGCCATTGTTATGCAAAATCAGCTCATTACCATGGCAACACCCTCTTAAAATTGGAAAATTGGATTTTGTGATGTTTACATAACGAAAAATAAGTTAATTTAGTGATAGACTATGATTTTCTTAACCATTTTTTTCAGTTAGCTAGCACCCTTAGCTATCACAATCTTCTTCTGTCCCATCATTTTGATGATAAGCTATGATATTTATGAGCAGCAGACGTTGCCATAGCAACACAGTATTGAGAAATTTAAAAATTTGCAAAAAATCAGATTTTTGTAAAAATCAACATAAAAACAGAATATTCAGCTGCTATTTTGATTGCAATCAAGACTTGGGTTATTTACTGGGGGTCGTTCCTACAGAAGGTATATGGGGTCACGCATCATGTACTAGTATGTATTAGAACACACACTTTGGATCAAATCAATGATGCAATGGTTAACTGAATATATATAAAGTCAGAGAAATTAACAGCTTTTACGCACCCAGATATGTGAGAAATTACTTTTATATAACAGTTAATGACAAGCACCAAAGCAACCCTAGCAGTTCGAGCCCTCCCTTTTGTTCTCTCAATTCTCAATGGCTCCCAGAACCGTCACCCATTTGGTCCAGATGTACTGAATTCTGAGAAGGGGGTGGACAATCGTCATCGCGATGGACAATCGTCATCGACCTGTGGGCCGTCTTTCTGCCGTAGTAGCGCCGACTACCTTTGGTCAGGAGGGAAGGTGGTTCTGGTCTGCTGAGAAAATATGTGGTGTCAGGAGTCCTTTTTTGGCTGCTCAGGTGGTTCCAAATTGGGACAAATCCGGTTGCTCGCCTGCCCATGTCTAGGAGTGGAAATTTGCTGGCCGACGCTCTCTCCTGGGAAGGACCCCAATCCCAGACACAACAGAAGGTCAGAGGGTCCTAGGTGGAGTGCCAGCGGTTTGCCGAACAATCTTCTAGATGGTGTACCGTCCACACAGAGACCTGTCGCCTAGCGAATCCTCACCTTCTGACATATTACTCTTTGGACCCAGATTCCCTAGGCAAGCGAAGGGACTCATGGCGGCGGACTGGTCGGGACTGATAGCTTTCCCCAGCCCCCATATCACAAGATTTCGCGAGAAAGTGGCTCTCTCCCAGGATTACTTGGCCCTGCTGGTAGCCCCATTGTGCCACTGCAGCTGTGGTTTCCCAGGCTGCAGTTCTGCTTGAGTGAGAGCCGATTCGGTTTCTCATATTAAGGGCTCTGGTAAGGAGGTCCTTCGGGGCCGCCCTATTGTAACCAGAGTACACAGATAATGCTCTAACCCTTCGTCTGGTGCATTCTACAGACTGTATACTCAGGTGAGACTTTCTGAACAGGCTGTTGCGCTCGCTGCTCAAAGGGTATCGGAAGTCAACAAGTGTATCTTAAGATTCTGATCTCGACTCCGCCGTTACCATGCATGGTGTGCCGACAAAGATCAATCCTTTTTTGCAACTGTAGGCCAGATTGCCGTTTTCCTCACCCAGGTCTTTCAGGGAGGAAAGGGTCCTAACTCTCCGGGGTTATCAAACAGCCATAGGCCAGACCCAAAAGAGCTTGGTGATGGCATGACAGTTTCCTCCAGTTCCCCTTGTAAAGGATATGTTCACGACGCTTTCCCTGGTTTCGTAGCCTTGTTCCAGAGTGGGATTTGCCACTGGTCTTTCAATTCTTGGTGTCAGAGGGTTAAAAAAACCATTCGAGAGCTTAGTTGCTTGCAATTTCCATAAGACTCCTACTACTTTTGCTTTCTTAGTGACGCTGGGCATGGGCTTCGGAGTGTCACGTCCTTGTCTACAGACAAGCCCACTCCCGCATTGAGGACGTGGGGGTCTCTATTCTCTTCGAGCAGGGTGTTTGGCGAAGAATCAGACTCTCTTACATCGAAAAGGTATTGTGGCCGCATCTCACCAAAGTTGTCTGCCGCTCAGAGAAACCGTGGTGTTCAGTTAGGGCCCTTGATCGGTAAGGATCTTCGTACTTCTCATCAACACTTTATCTCTGCAGTGCCACCACTAGCCTGCAGCAAGGGACACAGTGATCCGCTGGATTTCCTCAGTCATCAGTAATGCGCACGAAAAACAACCATTCATCGATTGACTGGCTCCACTGGCTCCTTGTCATAGCACATGATATTCAAGCTAATCTTCCTTCCTGGCCATTCTATACCGGTCCCCAGGCGCCGAAAATTGTGACACTGTCATTGAGTTCTGTCTACCACCAATCCAACAAGCCTAGTATCAGCTAGAACCAGGAGACTGAGGTGAGTACAAGATGGCTAATTATAGAGTGCTTTTGGGCATTGGCTTACCTTCTACAACCCCAGCTCCCGCACCCAACGGTTGAGCCAGTGGGCATTATGTTGTAAAAATAAGGTCATGGTAATAAGCTTTTGCTTTGCCTGCAGTGTATTCCCTCTCAGGAAAAAGGCATAGGGCAATACACTAGGGTACGATACCTTCCTTCTTTGACCTCGCCTATCCGCAATTTTTTTCCCATCATAAGAAGGTCCGTTCGAAAGGTTTTGTCTGTGGTTTTTGTGAGCAAAGTTTTCTGGGGTAGGTCTAATCACTGCGCCCGCGTGATTCGATCACTGCGGTCCTGACTATTTCGGGAGTTTGTCTTAATTAAACAGTGGTAATGGGGTTTCTGGTGCCCAGACTGAGAGATTTGACAGATTTTGCATATCCAGAATGGCCAAAGCGCTACAATATTCACGGGCTGGGTTCTAGGAGGTGATAAATTTGAATTACCAATGGACATAACGTGAAATGCTTCCAGATGAACTGGTCGTTTTGGTATTGGAGCTGGATCATCTTCTTATTGCGTATGAGTTTAAGTTGGTGGGTCAGCTTACTGTTGATTGGTTGGGGTCTATATCCACCAGTGCGACGAAGGGTAGGGCACTCATTGAGAAGTCATTCCGCATTTGTGTGGAGAACCACATTGGCAGCTGGAGATGTCGCAGTCCCCATCGGTACATATGCTGTTGAAACGACCGACTCCTGGCGAATCCTGTTCAAGGTGATCTCATTCCTTACGTGGAAGAGTGCTTCTAGTTTGTTTAGGTTTCGTTTTTCAGGTTTCTTCGAAAACTTGAAGTCGATATTAAACCAGACTAGGGGTTGAGGTGAAATAGGGGTTCATTCCTATGTGGATGATGTCAAAGGTCATGGGACCAAGTCATCTGCGGGTATGTTCCAGATTGCCATTTGCCATGGGGATGGACGAGTATTTACTGCTATATTTGATTTACTCTTGGGATGGACAACATCCTGCTTAGGCAAGGCCATAAACCTCAAGTACTTTTGATCAATTGGGCAAGCTAGAAATTCATATATCTAGACACCGAAATTGTGCTTTTGTGTTGTTAAAGGTAAACAAGTATTACATTCTCTTCAAGATGCTAATTGCCGAGGAAGTGTTACCATGGTTAAGAAGCATAAAATTACTATACAGACCGTAATAATCCCCCAATCTTGATTGAAATCAAATGGGCGCTTATAAGGCATTCAAATTTACAACTTACATATTTTTTCATGTTTTCTGGTTCAAGATTATAACATTTTACGAAATTTCAACCTTTTAATGGGACAATCAAACACCCACACCAGCTTAAATGCAAATAAGCAGCTTCTTTTTTTTTTTTTTTTTTTTTATGATAGCTGGGGACCCAAACTAACAGAAAACCTGATGGATGAAAAATCCCTAAAGGGAAGGTCTAGGTCTCATAAATACCCTCATTAATAGTCTCAGATGTTGTATGATAGCTGAGGATCCCCAGCTAACAAAAAAAAACTCGATGAATGACAATCTCTAAGGGGAGGGAGGGGTTCGTTTTTAAAATGTTTAAATTTTCCCCTCAAAAAGCTCATTTTTGAAACAGTGTTACCATGGTAACGATATAACTCGACATTCTATGACCTCAAATAACTTTTATCTTGCTTCAAGCAAAATGGAAAGCTTGAAATACACTAAAATTGACAATCTTGAGCATATTTTTATGGTGTTTAGTACAAAAGATGACGGTTGCATGGAACGGCTTGCGCGCGCACACCCACACCCAATTTAATGACAAACAAGCAGATTCTGATCAAGTAACAGAAAATTGAGAATGAAAATCTCTAAGGGAGGAGGGTTTCGGTTATGGGGCCCGTAGCCTACTCCAACATCCAACCCCTGCGTGCTTTTATATATTATGAATCTACAAGGTCATTGATTCTGGTCTTTCAAATAATTACCCATTAACTCAATTTACTTTTTAAGACCGGTGATCTTATATAACTATATTCATTATAAGGTGATCTTTTTGCTAATTTCAAATAGGTCCATCAATTTTTGGACAAATAAACATATAGAAAGCTCGGAGAACTGGCGAGAATAGAGTTAAATAAAGACGAAAATACACGGTCTCGAACCCGGTCCTCTCGCTCTCTAGGCGTAGTTATTACCACCGGGACCACAGAGGACTGTTTCATGTGGATACCAGTGAACGAGCGCTATGTTTCAGTCTTATTTCAGCGTTTCAAGCGGCCGTAATTATATATTTTAGAATGCGGTGTGCCTTATGCATGATTCTAGCAGAATCTATGACAAGCGAAACTCAATTTCGCTTCGTCATAGATTCTGCGAGAATCCATGATATAAGGCCCACCCATTCTTAAAATATGAAAATAAACATTGCCAAGGTACGCGGAAGGGGTACTAACTCTCCACCCACCCCCTTAACATTCAAGAACTTCACATTTTAAAATCTTTGGGTGTAGGCCCACTTTTTTTCTAGACAAAGGAGTTCCAGTCCTGTGAACCGCCGATGTCTTTTCTTCTTCAAAAACCATGTTTCAAGATTTCATAATGGCTTATACGTATGTGATTAAAGTACCATAATAATTAATAGAATTTTCGCCCTCGGAAGGAAAATAGGTAGACGCCCCACCATAGAGGTAAGGTCCCAAAGTAAAAATGGCTTCCGACGCCGATGCTTGGATCCCTAGATGCAACGTGGGATCCCTCATTTTGCTATGAGGTCAAAGGTCACATACCAAGTCACAAGATGAAAGGTCACATACCAATGTCAGGTCACATACCAAGGTCAAAGTCCACATACCAAGGTCAAGGTCCATGTTGAGGTCAAGTTTAAAATAGGCTGAAACTGTAAAAGTGACCTAAATTGACAATGTTGGAAAGTTCAAATTGGGGAACCAACTTGAGTCCTAGATGCAACAAAATTTGCTCCTCATTTTTTAATGTGGTCAAAGGTCACATGCCAAGGTCAAAGGTCACATAACCAAGGTCAAATGGTCATCATACCAAGGATCAAAGGTCACATACATAGGTCACTAGGTCATGTGAGGTCAAGTTGTTAAATAGGCGAAAATGTAAAATTGACCTAAATGAAAAGTTGGAGTAAATTGCAACCAAATCTTGAGTCTGAATGCAAATGGATCCCCTCATTTGTTAAGAGGTTCCAAAGGTACTGCCAAGCGTCAAAGGTCACATGCCAATGTCAAAGTTCATGTTGAGGTCAAGTGTAAGATAGGTTGAAAATTTAAAAATTGACCTCATTTGAAAAGTTGAAGTTCAATTAGAACCAAAACTGAGGTATAGGTGACAAATTTGGAATCCCTCATTGTGATGAGCGTCAAAGGTCAAATTCCAATGGTCAAAGTCACTATGATTCGCCTATCATTACAAACCGCCACGGCAGGTGACACATGCGTGTTCCGAGAACCGATGTATTTTTTTTTATCCAAAGAATCAATCTGGAAAGTTTTTGGTAATAATTAACAGCATACCATTGCACTTGCCCTATGTCACAATGCTATTCCTACATTTATTCACCCCCTCTCCCCTCTCGTCCGAGGTCTTTCCAAGTCTGTCATTGTGTCACTGTAATTATGAAAACAAAGTGAGAATAAGTTTTACATCAATTTACATCACATAGAGCAAAAGACCCAACAAAGGTTTTTAATTTTCGCCAATGTGGTTGCGTCAGCGGACTCTGTACTGTGGTTTATTTAATTTGGTGTACAGGAAGAATTATCAGATGAGACGGGAGCCTGTTGACACACCACCGCTAATAGAAACATCAAATGTCTACCTCAGGA
>JAMKCH010044145.1:0-12745 GCA_023653785.1 Ophioderma brevispina | reverse complement strand
AAAGAATAAAATCGCGTAATAACACTTTCATAAAATCTAACGAAGTCGAAACAAGTGGTGCTTGTTTGGATGCTTTGATTGCAAATCAACCACAACATCAACCGCCTTAGGGCTTACTCCAGAGATTACGAAAGGATTTTTGTGTAGTCATTAAAATTTAGTGGGTCAACCACTAAATGTTTGATATGATTTGATTTTTTCCTTTGATTTCGTTTTTTTATATTTTGTGTCGGTTTTGAATCAGAAACATTGATTTATCAGTACCAATCATGCATATTTCTATAACCAACATCAGGATCCGGGAACTTTTAAAACAAATTTTTTCTTTTCTTTATATGGAAGACATCGATTTGATCTTAGCTATTTCACACAAGGATTAGCTGTTGACAAGCATTATGTAATAATGTACAAAAAACACCATTTGTCCCAGAGAATTGAGGGGTGTGCTACCCACTTGGCAAAAATCTCCGATTCAGAACTTAATTCACCGAAGTGTGCGTACACAATAGTGTAATCTCCTAATCGAAACAACTATTCCCTTAATCGCAACTGGTGTGTCTTGTTTGAATGAATCACATAATTAACTCATCTTAGCCATAGAGAAGAGAGTACCACCCTATACTTTAACCAGGTTTTACTCCTTCGGTACCTTTCGACGCGTGATATAAAGATTTTGCTAATGTTGCTAACGGGGTCTACTTTTATCGGAGTTTGAGCCAATTAGGCTGATTAAATAGAAAGCCTAAACCTGCTTTTAGTTCACCGATGACACTTAGGGAGACTAAATTTCCAGAACGTTACCATAGTGTCCATGGACTATGAGTGACCGTACTTCACTGTTTTTGCATCAAAACTAATTTTATCCACAGAAATACCCTTGCCTGATAATTACGAAAATTCTTACCAAGTACTTTCTTTTTTTTTACATACAATAATGCTTGCAACTTCCACGGTCGTAGACTAATCATTTGATAGCAAATTTAAAAGGAATTTCAATTTTTGTTTTTCAAAAATGTGTTAGTGGCACTCGAAGCGTAGCGATCTAATATCACTCCTGTTTTGCATTTCAAGTTGTTTGCTGCATCAATAGGTGGATCCATGTGCCCCGCAAGACACCGTAATCGACCGGTTCCATGACGTCTCCCCTACAAAGAAGCCACAACGCGGGTGATATGACGTTCACCTACAGAACATGTGATGTATCGTCAAATCCAAATCCAGAAGCTAGCATCAAACATGTGATAATGACGTTCCCCCTATAGGAGCTGCATCGACAAGAGATATGACATCACCTACAGAAGCTGCATCGACAGCTGATGTGACGTCTCCTGCAGAAGCTGCATCGACAGCTGACAAGACGTCTCCTGCAGAAGCTGCATCGACAGCTGGTATGACGCCATCTACAGATGCTGCATCGACAGGATGAGTGACGTCCACCTACACAAAGCTGTCATCTACAGATGATTTTTGGACGTCTCCTACAGAAGCGCATCGACAGCCGACAAGACGTTCCCACAGAAGCTGTATACGACAGGTGGAATGAACGTCTCCGCAGAAGAACCAAGGTATGCCGTTCATCTATCGGCATTTATTTTTGTACCATACTTAATAAAATTATAGGCCCTACGTTGAGAATCAAGTTAAACTGAAAGGTGTTTTTTCTAATTTTTAAACGGGGAAAGATATTGTATTGAGGATTTGTTATATATTAGTCCCCCAGTAGACATTTAAACAAATACGTAGTATTGAATTATATGGCTACATTGGCAAGGCCTTAAATACTACCCGGATTTAATCGCTTGGAGCAAACGTCCAAAAAATTTATTATTAACATCAAAACTGATGAATAACTTTCTTTGGACATGCCAAATTCTCAATGCCACCCCATGTAATGAATTGATAATGCTCGTCCAACTATACTACGTGAATAAAACAACACATTTGCGAGGATTAAAGATAAACTTGGCCTTAATACAAACAATATATCATAGATTTGTTGTTCTTATAAAACACATCTAATATACTTTCATGTGTTGAAAAAATGAAAGAAATCGACTGAAAAATATGCTAGATATGGCAGGTTTTGTAAGCACAACACCTTTTCTCTATTCATATGGGGTTTACACACAAATAAACTTGTGTTTGTGAGAATATACAATATCATGAATATCATGATGTCTTGGTCAACTTAATATTACATTTTATTGATAATTTCAACTATGGACTAATCAATGAATCGATTTAAACCAATGTGCCATCTGATATGACAAATCCAAACCCCATTTCACCTGTTGCAGAACAAGAAAACAAGATCTTCTTATTGTTTAGGATATTGCTAAGAGCTTAGTCCCTTATTAGCATAGCTTGGATCTATACCTGAAGTAGTAGTAGTGTTGAAAACCATTTTCATTTACACATCAGGATTAATTGGGTGAGATTTTGTGTGAACATTTACTCTGCCAGTTCCGCAATAAATTACAGTGACATTGGTAATTGCGACTGAAGATTCCACACCACTAAATAGATCTGGTTTTGCACCCTCTGGCCGAAAAGTGACAGGTCTAAGTTAAAATTGAAAAATAGTCGAAACTGGAACTTCATGGGCCATATTTTGTGTTAAACTTATTTAAAGATACAAATCAGCACAATATCAAGACCAAAAATTGTGTTAGGCTTACTACTGAGTACAGTACTAATTTTACACCCACACCATAGAAATATTTTGACCAGAAGCCAAAGTTTCAGAGGGGATCGGACCTCATCGTTGTCTTTAGGCTTCAGTAGCTGCGAAAATCCGTGGTCAACGTTATGGATTCTTCTTGCTGATGGGATCCGTGGTCACTTATTGATTCTTCTTGCTGAATGGGTATGCAGAGGTTTAGCAGTCCAAGGGTATGCTAATTTCAGCAAGAACCGAGTCGCCTTCGTTAATGAAAATGTTACGTTTTAATTAAGGCCATTTTGTCCATAAACCATGGCATTTAATTTGGTGGTGTGTACCTAAGGAGATGTGTGTAGCAAGAAGAAGTTTGTGACCCCTGACTCCATTCCGTGTGAACTTGATCCTTGTCATCTTTGATTTCAAAATACTCTAGAATATAGTCCACTATTGTAGCCTGTGAAGCTATTTAGACCGGGGGTGGGGGGTTCAGCATGAAAATATAAATAGCTCGCAGACAAGGTAAGTCATAGGCGTGAAAGTGCCCTTGGGCCTGGCTGAATCATTCAGATGGTTAAGTGAGTGGTGTATGTTAACTACGACTAAGGTGTACAATTCAGCAGTTCTGGTTTTTGGTGCCTCGTGTGGTAGTACTGTAGCCGATTCTCATCGCCACACCATATTATAAAGCATACAACATCTTTGGGCGACAACCGAGTGTACACAGATGATGGGTGCTCTTTCTTTTATCCAAATTGTGAGGCTTTGGAAGTCATGTTATCAGCTGTAGCCTGCCTTTTGGCTTGACATGCATGTACACGCTGTCCGAGTAAGCCACCCCACTCGAGTACGCCCCTTCCCCAATAAACACCCCCCTCACTTCCCAAGGGCAGGCGCGATGACGAGCAAAGATTAAGTTTATTTTATTTTCTTCTGATTACATAATGAAGCAATGGAAAACAGACAATGTTGTTGTTTCTTCTTCTCCTATTCTGGCTGTTAAGTGAGCTCCAACGAAACTCTCCAGTAGATAGCAGAATATGCATATTTTAGACAAAATTAATTTCTTGCTCAGTTCATTAAATATGAAATTATTCTCATGAATGATCAAATCGACCAGATGGATTGAAAATGACATGAAGTGCTTGATTGACAAATCCGAGTTCTGTAGATTCCCACACCACTAAATGATCTTTTCTTGCAATCCTCTGGCCGAAAAGTGTTTGGTGGGCACAAGGTAAAAAAAATTGACGGTCTAAGTTAAAATTGAAAAATAGTAGAAACTGGAACTTCCCGGTCCATAGTTTTGTGTTAGAAATTATTTGAAATATCAAATCAAGCACAATATCAAGACAACAAGGTGTGAGGCTTTTACTACTGATTATTACAGTACTATTTTACACCACCCCATAGGAATATTTTGACCAGAACCACAGTTTTTATAGGGGATCGGAACTCATCATTGTCTTCATGCTTCAGTAGCTCGAAAAATCCGTGGTCACTTATGGATTCTTCCTTGCTGAATGGGATGCAGAGGTCTAGCAGTCCAAGTAATGCATAATTTAAGCAACTGAGTCGCTTCGTTAATGAGAAATTTACGATTTTAATATGCCATTTTGTACATAAACCATGGCAATTTATTTGGTGTACAACCTGACGCTCACGTCACTTCATTAACTTTCTAACGCTATAAACCCCGAATATCGTTATACATTAACGTATATCTTGCTTAACTGTATAAATCCAATTGGAATGGAGGAAAATGGGGTGTGCTTACAATTTGTCATATCTGGGCTTTTTTCACAGTCGATTTCTTCATTTTTTTTTTAACACTTAGAAGTATATTAGATTTTGCTTTATTAAAACCAAAACAAATCTATGATTCGGTGACTTTTCAAGATCAAGCTGATGACAATCCTTGCCCGTAGTGTAAAGCATGTAGCATGTAGATTTAATATTGTTTTTATTAGAGTTATTAGAAATTGTGGAGAACTTTCTAGAAAAAATCATGTACAACATTCTTCTTTTTCACTTTTGGTAGAGCCAGACGATTAAGGGATGATGTCACTTAGGTAGAATCCATTCCTAGCCTATGTGTGAACGCGAAATAAATTGTTTGGACCCTAAATTCTATGGGCGGCCATCGAAACCACTCAATAAGTATTTTGACTAAAGAATGTGTGGTTTAAATATGCGTGATGTAACGTAACATGTGGAGTTGATCGACATTATGCTTAAATGATGTGACAAGGCTACGAAGCTTTGATATACATCGTGCAATCGGTCACAGGCACGCCGAGTTCGACCTTTACGACGACGAAATGTATCCTCCAATTACGATAGCAATAGTGTTCGCCCCTCTATGTTGGATGTGCCATCATCTGCTTGGTGGAAACATTATTTCCGAGTCGCTCTATACTCGCTCCCCTTATGTAACACATGTTTTCGTCGTCGACGCACAAATTGTGTTAGTGTACCCAGGTACGAACCCACACCCCATGTCTGTAAATTGAACCCGACCTTAGAGAATTCTAGAAAAGGCTATGATATAAATGCTAGAGAGTTCTCAGCCACAGTCGTAAAGTTATCAGTGGCGAATTACAGAAAGTATGCCCATGTCACGCCATTGTTCCTGTCCTGGTGGCCATCCTAGTGTTTTCAACCATGATAATCTAAGACAATCATCAGAAATATTCTATTTTTTCCATATCCTAGGAATGGCTTGCCCGACTTTTTATAAAACGGCTCAATGGCGCTGTTCTAAATTAGATTTCCCGTTGGACTGTGATATGTTAAAAATCCCGGTTTCTATCTGTTACAGATAAGCTCATGTACACAAGGAAGAGGAGCAGCCCAAAAGGTTTTGAGTCAACGAACGAGATCCCAATATCTGAAAATGGGAATAACTTTGCAATATGAATGTTGTCGCGACCCGCTGCTGCGTGTGGTCCCAGGAAGAGGGTACAGTTACTATGTATGTCAAAATTTTGAACTGCTCTACTGATTGTTAAACTGCTTTATTGTTTATAATTGAATTAAAATGGATTTTAAAAAACAGTTTCAAGTCAAAGTTGTTGTTTGTTTACCGATGTAAAACGATGAATCACATGTATTGTTACTTTGTCCTCGCCCGAACATTGTGTTCGGCAGAGACTAAGTAATCACTTTTCCGTTCTGGCTTATATTCTTTCCATCTGTCCTGTCTGTCTTCGTTATGGCTGTCTGTTGCTCGCCGTCCGTGTTCCCCTGCTTGTGTACAATCTATCTGGAGTTTCCATGCGGGCTACGATGCTGAACTTGGTGGCGAAAGTAGCGGTCATGCATTTTCTCGACCTGATTAGATTTTGGCGTAAAAATGCTAATTAAGTATCCCTTAATTTGCATAATTACGAAAATTCCCACAATGCTTGTGTACAAGTTTTAAGAAGTTCCGTAAGGCGTATAAGATGTCACTTGGTGGAAGGGAGCGGGCTGGAGAGTTCTCGAACCTGATTGTTTTAAAGGCCTGTATTTCGGGCAAATTAAGTATGCAAATGAGCTAATTATATGGCAAAAATCAGCGACTTGCTATAATTTTAAAAACGGTATCTCGGATACACAAGAATTTCTTCACTGCATGAAAGCCTATAATATGGTGCGCATCTTTTTTTGCAATTTGAAAGTGCGTGATGCTGCTTAGGTATGCAAATGACTATTAATATGAGTAATTACTGTAATTCTGAAACGGTACATCAGATAGCAAAATTCCACTCCCTTCATGGACCGAATACTATGCCATGCAATCTTTTGTGTGATCATAATTGGGTCAAAATTGCATTTTGGGCGTAACATAGCTAATTAAAAGCAATAAAGGCACATTTTTTTGAAGAGCGAACCCAATGTTCAAATTTGATATTTTTGGCACAGTCGTTGGGATGTCTAGGAAGTCTATACCACTCCAACTCGAAGCGAAAAAATGATTATTTAGCATAAAATAGCGATTTTTTAAATAAATTTGGATCCCAGATTGGATTTAACGGCATAGCTGGAATTGCACGTTTTATGTCTATTTCCATTGGAGGGCCGTTTCCAGCATCCGTTTGATTATTATCGTGGATCCCGATAAAATTATTCTAATTACCAAAATTCCTTCGTTTGTGAGCACAGAACATTTTCGAGCTTAACCATTCACAGGTATAGTTTTACTAGCACAGTTACCAATGCAACGTGTAAAAATCTCATTTTTTTTGAAAAATTGGGGGCGCTCTTCAAAAAAATGTGCTTATAGTGCTTTAAGGGTCTCATTTTCGTAATTTAAAAAATAAAAGCTTGTGTGATGAGTTCCGTAAGACGGAAATGATGTAACCTCCTTGGTGTAAAGAAGCGGGTTCGAAGAGTTTTCGACCTTATTAGATTTTTGGGCGTATTTTGGTTTAATTAAGTTATGCAAATGAGCGAATTAATAGTATACAAATCTGGCGTTATTGCTATATTTTTTAAACGGTACATTGGATACACTGTTATTGTGCGCATCTTTTTTTGCCATTTTGAAAATGTGATATATGCGGCCAACGGCTTAGGTATGCAAATGAGCTAATAAATATGCAGAATTTGCGTATTAACTGAAACGGGACATCGGATAGAGGCAAAATTACTTTGCTACATGAAAGACTAGTCTCCCATACATCTTTTGTAATCATAGTTAGGTCACAGTGCAATGTGGGCCAATTAAAGGGGCATGCAATTGCTCTAATTAATATGCGTAATTGTTCTATATCTATCGCTGAAACAACATTCATGAGCAGGTGGGGTGTGAGGGATGGGGTGTGTTGGGGAAGGAGAGGGGTTTTGGTGAGGGGGTGTTGCAGGGTTAGGGTGAGGGTAGGTTGTTGGTTAGGGGTGGGGTGGGGCGTTGGCGGGGTGTTGGGGGAGTGGGGTTGGGTGTTGCGTGGTGTTGGGGAGGGGTGGGGAGTTGCGGCGCGTGGTGTTTGGGAGGGGGGTGGGATGTTTTGTGGTTTGTTGGGGGAGGGGGCTGGGGTGTTGCGGGGTGCTTGCAGCGGTGGTTTGTGGGGGAGGGGGTGGGTGTGTGCAGGGTGTTTGGGGAAGGGGTTGGTGTGTTTGGGCTGGTTGTTTCATGGTGTTGGGTTATGGGTTAAGTTTTTGCAGTGTGTTGTGTGGGGAGGTTTTTTGTGTTGGTGAGGGGATGGGGTGTTGTTGGTTGTTGGAGACGGGGTGGGTGTTCGGGGATGTGAGTGTTGTGGGGTGTTGCGGAGGTTTGGGGTGTTGCGGGGGTGTTGGGGAGGGGCGTTGGGTGGTGTTGGCCGGGGGTGTTGGGGTGTTGCGGGGGTTTTGGGGAGCGGTGGCTTGTTGGGGTTAGGGGATGGGTGGGTGTTGTGGTTGTTTGTGGGAGGGCGATGGGGGGTTTTGGGTTTGGGGAGGGGTGGGGTTGTTTTTTTGTTGAGTTGGTTTTTGTTTTTGGTGGTGGGAGGGGATGGGGTGTTTTGGGGGGGTGGGGTGTTGCTGGGTGTTTGAACAACATTGGAATGTACAAAATAATGGACAGTGGCTGTAATTTGGTATATTTACAACAGATAATCCAGTAAAACTCTAAATTTGAACCGTTCTTAGGGCTGTACCTGTTTAACTAAGGTCGAACCTAGACAAACTATAACCTTTTTTGTATCCTTATAATGAGACAAATACATGATGTAATTTTAAACACAATTTGACTTGATTTCAATTTACCCCTGTACAATTTTACCCCCATTATTTGACCAATTTTCCCACATTTCCCTGAGGTGGTCCCCAAAAATCCAATTCAGCATTTTGCATGTCATTTGGTGAATCAATCGGTTTTTCTGTCGGCGGCGGCGACAAGACCTGAATTGTAATAAGAGTGCATTACTAATGGAATTTTTACAAAAACAAAAAAAAACAATTGAGCATATAGGAATGCATTGGAGCAGCAGAAGTTGAGTGGAAGAGGCCCTAAGCTTGATACTGGGCAAATCGCTATTCTGTCACGACCAAAATATGACTGATAAAATTGCTTGGCTTTTTGCTTCGCCCGGTGTGGTGTGTATGTGGTTGTGTGTGTGGATGGGGGGGTCCCCCATTTCCGAGGGATTGCGTGTGTAAGGCTTTTGGGCCCCCAGTTAAGCATCGTTGTCAACCCAAAGACGTCATATTTTTTTACAATCGGTCCACTGTCACCCAAAACACCCTATTTTGTTTGTGAAAAGTTTCACCCAAAGACCTCTAGGTTTTAGTAAATTTCGCAAAAAATCACCCAAACACCCCCTTCTTTTGAAAAATTTAGCAAATTCGTCACAAAAAAACCCTGTTTGTGTGCAATTTGGCTTTCTCCCCGATTTTTACATATCTACTCTCACCGAATCGTTCGAATGCCCTTGGATTTGAAAGCGCCTACACTCAACCATGTCAACCATTTCATATGTGAGCGCCCCTCCTCGTTACTTGCTCACTGGCTGCTGGGCACAAAGTTGAATCTTGAACATGGTTACTACCACTATGCTGCAAAGTCCCTGCATGTTTTCCAATGAAATAAAGTGGATTGACCCGTTTAACTAGATTAGGATTACATTTCGTCTCAAAGAGGGCTCCCTTCATCAGGATATCCAGAGGTCTATGTATTTCCTTGAAGTTTCGGATCCATATTTTATTTACATTTAATGCATATTTATTTCTACAATACAAAAACAAAAACACATATTGGTCCCCCGCCAACTTTTGTTGGCGAAGGGGGACTATAGAAATGGTAGCCGTCCGTGTGTGTGTGTGTGTGTCCCACGCAGTCTCTTTGGAACTAAGCAAGTATGGAAGTCCATCTTCGCAACATAGATGTATCTCAAGTAGGCGGTGGGTGGCATAAAAAGTGGGTCATGTGGCATGGGTCAAATGTCCAATGTGGGCAAAATAGGGTCAAATATGGGCAAAAATAGGGCTAAATCGCTATAATAAACGTTGTCAACACGATATATTTTGATTGGAGCAAGTATGGGTGTCCATCTTCGCACATAGATGTCACTCAAGTAGGCTGCGGATGAGTTCGGAGGAGGGTCATGTGGCATTGGTCAAAGGTCAAATGGGGTTATAAATAGGCACAAATGGAGTTAAATTGCCATAAACCTTATCTGTTGTGGTAGGATAATGAAACTTGGTGGGTGTGGTCAACATTCAGTGCCGACATTTTTTAAGGTCATTTCAAGGTCATGAGGGGGTCATCCAAGGTCAAATCACTAAACATGTGGTAGGAGGGTGGAAATTGGTGGGTGTGGTCAACATTCAGTACCAAAAATTTTGAAGGTCATTTCAAGGTCATGAGGGGGTCATCCAAGGTCAAATCACTAAACATGTGGTAGGAGGGTGGAAACTGGTGGGTGTGGTCAACATTCAGTACAAAAACTTTTGAAGGTCATGTCAAGGTCATAAGGGGTCATCCAAGGTCAAATCACTAAATATGTGGTAGGAGGATGAAACTTGGTGGATGTGGTCAACATTCAGTGTCAAAATTTTTGAAGGTCATTTGAAGGTCATGCGGGGTAATTCAAGGTCAAATCACTAAACATGTGGTCGGAGGATGAAAATTGGTGGATGTGGTCAACATTCAGTGTCAACATTTTTGAAGGTCATTTGAAGTTCATGCGGGGTCATTCAAGGTCAAATCACTAACACGTGGTATAGGAGGATGAAAATTGGTGTGTGATCAACATTCAGTACCAAACATTTTGAAGGTCATTTCAAGGTCATGCAGGGGTCATCCAAGGTCAAATCACTTAACATCTGGTAGGATGGTGAAACTTAGTGGGTGTGGCCAACATTCAGTGTTGAAACTTTGGAATGTCATTTCAAGGTCATGTGGGGTCATCCAAGGTCAAATCACTAAACATGTGGTATGAGGATGAAACTTGGTGGGTGTGGTCAACATTCAGGGCCAAAAATTTTGGTGGTCCTTTAAGGTCATTCAAGGTCAAGTCTTTGCACATGGTTGTATGGTCATGAAACCTAGTGAATGTGGTCAACATTCAATGCCAAATTTGTTTAAGGTCATTTGAAGGTCATGTTTGGGTCATTCAAGGTCAAATCAATAATCATGTGGTAGGAGGATAAATCTTGGTGCGTGTGGTCAACAGTTCAGTGCCAAAAATTTTGAAGGTCATGTCAATGGAAGAGCCTCAGTGGTTCAAGAACCACTTTTTCTATCACAATCTTCCATGAGATCTTAAAATCGTTGCTTCTTGTTCTTTAGCTACTGCACTGGGCGGGGGACCTTTGTGGTTCGAGAACCGCCTTGTTTTATTCCCAGTGGATGTCCAAGCTATTGTCAACACAACAGGCATTTGGAGGGTCCCAAGCAAGTAGCCAACCTGTCATCATAATTGATTTTTAAAGATATTTTTTTTTACTAAAATGTGATGCAAAAAGGTCAATGTCTAGATTCATGACATTTTTAACTATATAGTTTCAGAGCAAAAGTAAGGCAAAAGTGCAAGTATGATTTTGGCCCCCAAGCCCAAAATATGGAGACACCCCTAACATAAAACAACCTACCCTAAAAATAAAATTCAATCAATAACCCCCTGTACATACCCCTAGTTTTTACCACTAAAACAGTTAAACACCTGCTAAAGAAGACTGTTTTTGTTAATTAGCTTTGTGCTTTTCACTTGAGTAGGAGCAATACACAGTGAGTATACGGTGGGCTATGTGTAAAACCATTTAGGCGTCACAATTACACGGCATATATTTTGTTCTATTGACTGAATTAAAGCTACAATTATTGACAAAAAACATTAGTTAAACTTTCTTGAATGAATTGTAATTGTTATTACTTCGCTTTGCTATCTCATTATCCAGAGATTTACTGATATAAATGATTGTGTGCACCTTGTGTATTGGCATTGTATTTCTAAGAGGCTTAAGTAGGCCTAGTAATCTGATACTGTATTTTAAACAAGGTCATGGTCAATGCAGATGCCACTATGCAGGGCTTTAATTCAGTGTTGATTCAATTCTTTAGTTGTAAAATAGTTACTTATGTTATGTTACCAAGATTATTCTCAGACTTGGCATTCTAGATAGCCGGTATCAGTTTGTGTACAAATGTTTAGTTGTAGAGCTATATTTTCTGTCTAACAAATACATTGAGACAGCAAAGCTAAAATTATTTTGATATGCATAAGTTCTTATCTTGAATACTGCTCAGACTGCATAGAATGCAGCTCCATTGCTAAATTCCTGAAAATGGATGCCGAATTTGAGATTAGCCTAGTTTTTAAGACAAATTCCACAAAAGTTAAAATACATGTACCATTGGTGTGAAATAATATGAAGTGTCACAAATGGGCTGGAATTAAATCAAAATGTGTGAATTTTGGTAAAACTAATCAGGAATAAAAATCTTGAAATGTATGTGCTAGCATGTGTGAATCTTATTTGCTAATGGCAATTCAATGCATTATTCACATTGGAAGGGTTAGAATAGTCTGATTTCAGTAAAATTGATTTGTTCTAGTTTATTAGGATGTCTCCATATTTTGAGTTGGGGTTTCAATGTTTTAAATTATCACCCCCTAGCGCTAGTTATATTAAGAAAGTGGTGGAATTTCACTATTGACATGGTAGACTGCTATGTTTTTTTCAAAGTAAATAGCATTTGCACCGTAAATTTGAGGCAATATACTACGCGCTCATCAATTGCACATCGATTTGCCCACTATTAAGCGTACAGACTATAAGTCAGGCTTGAATGGGAACGTATTACGAGATGTAGGTGATTCCCCTCTCTCCCGGGGGAGAGTCATATCACCATAATCTCCGTATACTTACCATTCAAGCATGATGCCCCCGGGCCGCTACGCCGCCCCCTGTGTTCGTTCGCCCGCCTGTGGAGTCAACCCGGGGGTAGAGCCTACCAAAATGATCCAACACCCCGATTGCGTGAGCACCAGGGGTCGTCGAACTTTCAGTGGGTATTGAAGGTAAATTGCTATTCCGAGGGTACAAAATGAAAAGGCATACGTCAGGGTTGAATGGTAAGTAGGCCTATACGGAGATTATTGTGATATGACTCTTATGAGAGGGGAA
>JAMKCH010044144.1:0-10844 GCA_023653785.1 Ophioderma brevispina | reverse complement strand
TGTGGTATGAGAAGCTAACGGGTTATAGACCCGGGTGCTTTTTTGAGAAGAAAACTATTAAAATCTACGGAAATTATACAGGATGTGAATATTAACGTTTTTATTATTTAGAAACTGCAACTAGGCCTATATGAGTTATACACCGGGGTAGTTTTACGAAAAAAACATATTCCGGATTCATACACACCTGCCTTATACATGTAAGTATTTCACTTTTAACATACTTACTTTTGCCATTTGACCCTCAATGTTTTGACACGCTGCATATCCTTTTGACCGTAGAGCACACATAGTATTAGAATGCACGGACTAGGAATGCTAAAAAGTTTAATTGCTGATGCTCCCCTCAACACACAATTCTCACCCGTAAAACAATACAGGTTGTCTCCTTATATCAGCGACGAATCAATATATTTTAAATTTTTCTACATTGTGTACAATTCCACTGCCCATTTAAGTTCCAAATTAAAGAAAAAAAGTTAATTTTAACGCTGCTGTAGTAAACGGCCTGTAACCACCCCGACAGGAGAAGGGATAAGCGGTAATCACAACATAGCTTGGGACTTTCTTTTCTATCCTCTTCCCTCCGTCTGGTCTTCAAGTACCAACTTTGCTACGATCTACACAAAGTTCGATGTCAGCGTACACATACGAAATTTGCCGGGAAATTTGTAACATAATCCCTGTAATGATTGTTGGTTTGAAGAAACTAAGACCCAGGTGGTGAGTGGAAGGTCTTGATAGTGATTAATATCTTTAAAGTCTTGATGGAAGATATAATATTGGCTTGTTTACTGATATTATGCTAGATTTCAACGATTGACAGTGACATGTAAGTACATTTTGATAATGTACTGTATTTGTATGCACAATCAATAACGTTTGGCTGAATGGTAAACAAAGGATTTAAGTTGGGCAAATGACCCAAAGCCATGGTTTATCATAATCGATGATATAAACTCACATTTATAAAAAATAAAGGTACTGAAGATTATTTATTGATCCTTCAAGTTGATACTCATTCATAATACCTTCAGACGTGAGTATTCAGTTGTTTGTACAAGAAAGTTGTTTGACCCTTACTTTCTCTTGATGTAACCTATGGTATGAGCTTAAAAGCCATAGTCATGTAGTTTAGTAATTTATGTACTTTTGGTAGTTTAAATTTCACGGGTTTGCACTGCGATTCATGACTCTGCGAAATTACTGAACTTGAAACCTATATGGCGTTTGCGACCATGAGCTCCATGACCTTGCGTACACCTGGAACCATTATTAGAGTTCTTGCGTCACATTTGGTACAGAACTAGCTAGACCCATGTCCATTATTATTGCAAGTAATTAACTCATGAAGATTGAGACCAGTTATTCTGTGATTAACGATCAGCTTCTGTAAATACTTAAAACACTTGCGGTCCTTCATCAAGTTTAATTCTGCGTCAATTTCTTCTTACGGCATTGTGATCATTTCCCGGGATCAGTTGCCGTATATTATGAAAACAAAAACCAACAGAACACATTCAAGAAGTCCACAACAAATAAATGACTGCCCCCCTAAAAACTTCTTTTCTTAAAATTATTTAAAAGAGCAATAAAGTATGGTATCTGTCACAACTTGTCATCAAAAATATTTAATAATTACCGACTTAGTTGGCACTCTTAAAGTCTGTCAAGCCCAGAAATTGACTTTTTCCTGATTGAATTAGGTGAAGATTAAAGTCTTGTCCATAGACTGGTAGCTGCTTCTTTGCATCCTTGACTAAACATTGAAGTTTTCTAGTTCAAATGTCACTTTCGATTTACAGGAATCAACATTTATTCAAACTTGCAAGTTAGTTTTGGCAGGGTGGGTTTGGAGAATAAATGTTGGCATAATGACATTTACCCTTTACACCTCCTTGGTTGTGATTTTATTCCATAATGGAATAAAGCACATGATTGTGTAGTATGTATGTATAATTTAAATGGATAGCCAATGGTATCTATGTTCCCCTGTAGAGCATGTTTTATTTCACTTTTCTTTTTGTTTATTGGGTAGTCAAATAAGCTAAGGTTATTGGGGACGCTGTCGCTGTGCTTTTCCCTTTTTGTGTGTCAGTTAGTGTCTGTTTTTTCATGTGCTCATGCCATGACAGTTTTAACTTGCATTTTTTTTCTCAGAGTATTTCTGCTTGGAACAAATCAATCAAGAGTTACATATGTACTGGCATTCACCTGAGAACCTTTAGGCGGACCTTCACTCTCAGAAGAATTTGTTCATAGATGAAATGAAAAGTTCAACAGTAATTCCCTCTCTATTATGTGATGTGATCTGGGAAAACCCCCCATGTCGCACAGGACAGTTTTGAAAAAATAAAGAAAATACCTTACAATCTGTTATGTTGTTAACTTTATGTTTTGTCATATTGTACAAGGCATAACTTTTGGATATGTTATCATAGAAGAAAGAAGAAAAAGTTACGGAAACTTTAATATTTTCAAACTTTGCAATGAATATCAAAACTCAAATATAAATTTTTACCATTTGGCATGTTTTTCCCCGATTCGCATCACCTATGAGGTGATTGCCATTGCGCAGAGAGTGCCACCTACTGAGGGATCACATAGGATTTAACAAGGCGGTTCCGAACCACAAAGGTCCCCCGCCCTTCGCGATGTTAAATGGAGGAAAGGTATATTTTTAAGATCACAGGGAGAATTGTGATGGAAATTATGGTTCTCAAACCTGAGCTGCTGCAATAGCGTTTCAATTTGACGGTATCAAATGTTGATACATTGACCCATACAACTCTCTTGTAGTTATTTGCTCTATACACCTACTGACCTTGCAATGACCTTCACACTTTTCGGTTTAGAAATTTGACACATCCACAAAGTTTCATGACCTACCACATGTTGAGTTAGTTGACCTTGAATAACCCACGACCTGCGTGACCTTAAATTTTTCGTCATGAATGCTTACTACACCCATCAGTTTTCATTACCATACTAACCATGTGTATGGATTTGACCTTGGATGACCCCACATGTCCGTGAAATGAGCCATCAAATTTTTGGCACTGTAATTTGACCACAACCCACCAAGTTTCATCATCCTACCACATACTTATGCTTTTGACCTTGTATGACCCCACATGACCTTGAAATGACCTTCAATTTTTTTGTCACTGAATGCTGACCACACCGAACCAAGTTTCACATCCAAAAAAACAAAACAGAATCACCTACTTAGTGGTTGGACCTTGAATGACCCCACATGACCTTGAAATGACCTTCAAATTTTTGGGCAGTGAATACTGACTACACCCACCAAGTTTCATCATCCTACCAACATGTGACAAGGGTTATAGCAGTTTATCCATTTGACCTTGAATGACCCCGCCTAACCTTGAAATGACCTTCAAATTTTTTGGCACTGATATGTTGACAAACCCCCAAGTTTCATATCCTTACCACAATTGACAAGGGCTATAGCAATTTCATTCCATTTGACCTTGAATGCCCCGCAGGACCTTGAAATGGACCTTCAAATTTTTTCGCACTGAATTTTGAACCACACCGACTAAGTTTCATCATCCTGCTACACAATTGCCAAGGCTAGAGCAATTTAATCCCATTTTGGACAACATTTGACCTATTTTTTGACCATATTTGACCTTTGACCCATGCCACTTGACCCACCTCCGAACTCAGCCGCCGCCTACTTAAGTGACACATCAGACGAAACAAACAACCTAAACAAAGAAAAAAATAAAAAAGATATCGTGTTTACAAAAGGCCAAGGCTTTATACAATTAATCCCATTTTTGAACCAAATGTGACCCTATTTTTGACCAGAAATTTGACCTTTGGACCCTGCCACGCCCCATCTTCGAACTCATCCGCCGCCTACTTGAGCGAATCTAATTGTGCGAAGATGACACCCATACTTGCTAGATAAAAAGGAAATCATGTTTCCAAGGTTTGTAGCAATTTAACCCTATTTTTTTGACCATATTTGACCTTGACCCATGACCCACTTACCCCCTTCAGATCCAGGCCAACGCGTACTTGAGATACTCTATGTTGCAAAGATGGAGACCCACACTTGCTTAGATAAACGATATCGCGTGGGAACACCACACACACTAAACACACACCGCCGTACTAATAGCATTTCTATAGTCCCCCTTCGCCACAGAAGTTTGCGGGGGACCAAAACAGAGGCTGATGAATATCAAGCAGTTCTCGAACCAATAGTGTCCACCTGTTTTCCCGCAATCCACCTTGCCTTCCCTCTCTGCACAAGACCTCAATGACCTTTGACCCTTGGTAGGTGACCTTTACATTATTATCATAATTATTACATGCAAATTTTTTTCTATGGTTGCCCTATGACATGATATTGGTGGCAATCAGGAGCATATGGTCCATATGGAAAATTGCAGGACTCTTGGTCATTATAGCCTTAAAATCCATGAGTTTCAAGCCACCCCAACGTAGCCAACATTTTGGTGTCCCTGTGCAAGATATTAATCTCAATTGCCTTGTTGACCCAAGCGAACTCTGGGGAGCTGCCATGTTATGGGAATAATACAATCTTAAGTGTCTGGACTACTAGGGATGTGCGCGGCCAGCCGCCACTTGATAAGCGAACTGATTGTGCCATTTCCTTATGGTGGTATAATAATAAAAATGCACAAGCTTTAGAGACTGTTTACAGTGATAAATCCCTATATAAAAATGATTCTTATTAAATTATTATTATCAGGGTTAAGGGGTTCACGCATGCATTTGAAAATTTAACCAAAAAACACACAGACGGACATACATAATTTGGATTATAGCATGCCGCCTCCTTGAATTCCTGGCAGTTGCACAAAACCATTACAGTTTCCCTGGAAAGCAATGTTGTATACCATGGCTTGCAAATGGGGACATACACTAACCATTACCTCTGGATGACCTTTGACTTAGTTAGGATCAGATTCAATGTGTAATTACCAAGTTTACACATTAGTCCGACCCCATCTACCACCAAAAGGATGGGGTTAATGTTGGTGTAACTTGGTAACTCGCAATTGTACACTGTCCAAACTATACTTATTTTAATTTTATACATTACAAACCAGAGGAGACCTTTTTTTCCACTGAAATTGAAGCAGTTAATATTGACCCATGTACAAAGTTACTTTAAACCTTGGACCTATAATAGCAGTTTTCAGCTTATAACTCCAAGTATACAAACTATAAACATTTTTTTAAAATCTGCATTTCACAAAATTGGACTTTAAAATTTTTACCCCTGTATATATCTTCTGTACCCCACTATTTTGGGCTTTAAAACGACCCTTCAGAATGGCTTCATGCATTTTTTGTGTATGGTCATATGTTAGGAACCCTTGTTATCAGTGCTTTTTGAACCTAGTGATACCAATACAGCTACTTTATGGCACTAGTTGAGGACAATGGCCAGATTCAACACTTGTACTTGACCTTCCAATCACTCATTAAATCAGCTAATTGGGGGTTTCTCTTTGCAACAATTTTGGAACTTCATACCCGTTGCAGTGGAGGCACCGGGGGGGGGGGGGAATGTGTTGGCCGCGGCGTATCTTCCATCGTCTTTCACCAATGAGGGTCTCGGGTTCGATTTCCCGGCAGGGGCTCTTTCGGTGGTTTATGTGAATGTGTGGGTGTTTCTCGATCCATACTTCGTTCCGCAAGGTTACGCCGGGTACTCCAGGTACTCCTGCTTCTAAAATCGAGCTTCTTGGCATAAATTTTTTCTGGTGTTATGGTTTCTTTGATGGTCTGAGCGCCTTTCTGCAAGCCCGCACAGCGCCGTGAGTACGTTTCGTGGATTATGCACGTGTTAAAAAAATACAAATATCTTATTATATTATTATCATAATTTTTTTAGGGGGTGGGGGGGAGATGGGGGGAGAAGTAAAGGAGAGTAAAAATTGGCAGGGGAGAAAAATAGGAGTGTATTTGGGGGTTAAATCCTACACTCGGTTTGACTTTTAGTGAAGACCACCGAAAATGTCACATCATGTTGATCATTGTCACCCTCCAACTTCATGAGATCAGCTGACATGCTTCTTTGCCAAACGTCCTTATCTGTTGTTGCTTCCTAATCAATTCAAAGTGAAGTGGTCTCTGCATCAGGGTAGGTTAGTGGGTCTGTAGTAATGCTAGTAGTCACTTGTAAGTAATTGGCCCATCTCCCACAAAAAGGAGGTCTGATATTAATCTGGTCCTTGGCTTGAATTGAGAGCAATGCCCAACAGAAAATAGTTTAATTTCACATTATCAGCATCACCCTATTGAAGTGTCATATGCTGGCTTGTGATTTTTTAAATAGATTAGCACAGCAGACTTGCAAAAGTTGTCAACGAGTTACGAGGTCAATGCCTAATTATTGTATTTGTGCAAGCTAATGCCAAATGAACATGTCCAACAATTTGCACATACAATTCCTTAATTATGCTAGGGGGACTCCAACTGGCTGTTCAGTCTTTACCTAGGAATCCACAACCAATGTCACATTGTGTACAAAACTATAATTTTTGGAAGCCTTATGACTAGATGGACAATATGGCATACATTTCAACTGGATGGAGCATTTTTTTAAAAAGTTTGCCCCGGGTTTGTGTGGGTGTAACCTTAAAGGTGCAAAGAGAGATTTAAATTAAAGGTGTCCCTAAAAAAGGGAAATTTGATTTGGGCCCGTTTAAAGCTTTCATCAAAAAAAATATCCCCATCTGAAAGGATTAAGTCGAGAATGTTTCTGTGGTACAAAAAATTGTGAAAGTTCTAATTTTGTATAGGAGCAAATACAAAAATTCAGCCTATGTTGATATTGAATATAAGCAATCAAAAGCAACCGTTTGCTCTCTTTAGTAAGGGACATTCTGTAGCAAATACAGGTTTAAAAACATTCTATTGAGTGTCTAATCTATATGAAATACTATTATGACACATATTTGGTGCCTCAAACTCTCTCGTTGCCCCTTTAAGGGTCTAGTTTTTTAGAGGATAATTGAAGAGACAAGGAAAAGGCATTCTGAGTCTGCGTGTCATTTTGCGCTGCCACTTACGCACTCGCAGTCAGGAGCATAGAGAGATCTTATCAGGTGCGTGTTGTGATGCTGCAGTCACGTCACCGCGGAGAATGTTTTGCGTTTTTTAGTTGTAATTTTTGCCTCGTTTCATTGTGTCGTCGTAATAAATGGCCTACACTTTTGGTAATACCACCAGGGGAGTCAAGTTCCCGAATCGTTTTAAAAAGGTTAGGGGTAAGGGTCACCGATTGCCGACAAACCGCTCATGTACCGACATTAAAACGAATAACGACACAAACATGTTAGATGGGTGCGGGCACGGGGAGTGCTGTCTTTGTACATGTTTAATGCGTTGCCCAATTTTGGCATGATGACAGATTCCCGAAAAAAAGTGTCAGAAACAGGTAGAAACGTATGTTGCTGTTTGCCTTTAAGGACCTACAGGAGCCAATATCTCACAATTTTCAAAATGATACACACACTTATGCCATGGCATTTCATTTCTAATGTAGTTGTATCGGCACTTTCCCATAGGTAAAGGGCACTTTTGCGCCTGGAGCCAGGAAGAGAGGGGGAATGTTTTTCGGGATCTTAGCTTGTAAGTCAAGAACCCCGATTTTTATAGGAAACGTATCAAATGGTGTGGGGAACGTTTTATCGGAACAAATTAAATCCGATAAAAATAGATCCCTTTATCCCTGCATGCCCTGAATTACCTAATCTTCTATTTCTATTTTCCTTGTGTTTTTGGTTTTTTTTCTCTCTCTCTCTCTCTCTCTGCCCCGCCCCACCCCGCCCCACCCCACCCCACCCATCCACTCCACACCAGAGTTTATTGTTTAGGTTTATTGCTTCCTGCTGCCAACAAGAGCCAATTCTCTGGCGAACGCGTACTTGGCATGGGTTTGCGCTTATTTCTGTGCGTCAATACGCAAGGTAAGCTGCGCTTTTGTTCATGCAAACAGGATGCACTTGAACAGAAAACTTTTAGGCCTATTTCATCGTTTTTCTTGAAAACTAAGTCGGTGACACCCAGTTTTTATTAGTGCGCCGAAAAGATCTAATAAAGGTTCTTAACATAAGTAGAAAAATCAAAAATCGTTTGATTTGTTTATATTTTATGCCTGGAAAACGGCAACATTTTCCGGTTTTCACATAGAGCTCTGTACAAACTTTTGAAAATAATACACTTTTTGAACAGCCTATAGCTCAAAAACGAAGTCGGTGACCCCCATTTTTTATTTCAGATTTGTCACCTACATCAATTAAAATACCATATATCCAAAAATTAAGAAAATCGTTCGATTATTTCAATTATCCTCTATAACCCTTAAATTGGCCCCTATTGAAAAGTGACACCACAATATGAGAGTACTTACTACATGTACCTAGCATTGATATAGAGGGTCCATACTAACTACCAAAGGTGTCAAACCTTTTCTGTAGTGGGGGGTGTAAAAACAAACTCCTTAAATAAGGTCCCTATGATATTCTGCTCCTGCTCTATATTTTTTGTGTGCACCTGATGTACCCTTGCTGATAGTAAAATGCTGCAATCTGCTTGAAAGAGAAAGAAAGTCAATTCTAAATGCCCAATACAGCACATTTCTGTTTTGAAAGGATGCAAAGAAGCAGCCGCCTTGTGCATCATGTCTGGTTCGTATGGCATGCCAATGGGGCAACTGAAATAGAAGTCACTATAGGCTATACGCCAGTAAACAGACCGTGGCAGTGTGGAAAAGAAACTAATACTACTTTTAAGGGTTCATTTGGAGGAAATCATCGAGAGAAGATCATAACTTTGATAGGCAAAACGATGAAATTTGATTTTGACAAGTTGTGTACAGTATGGATGCACATAACAATGGATTGTTTTCAATAAAGTTGTAGAAATTTCTGAGCATTTTATTGGCTCCTACAATTTCCTATCCGGGAGATATGATTGGATGTAACGGAACAGTTCTACCTACTGGCATTGTTTTCAACTTGAAATAATGCTACCGTGTGTCAATCATGTTATGTGAGACTGTATGACAATGATTCAGTCGCCAAACCTGTAAGCGCCGGGGTTTTATCTTGAAATATTTGACAGAGTGATAGCATTTCAGAGATAATCTCTATGCAGGGACAATGTTTAATGGGAAAGGAATGAATTAACATGATATAGTTCATATTTTCTTATCTCCCATACCTGCTTTATGGTATTAAATTTAAAAACATTTTAGTAAAGATGTTTGGGATAAAAAAATATAACTTGTCCATTTTTAAGAGCAGAAATGGGACCTTGGAAAGTTAAGTTCCATTTGCTTTTTGAAATTTACTTCAACAACTCCATCATTATGGAGAACTTTGTGAAACAAAAGGCTTTTCATAAAAATATTGTAATTAGTTTAGATATGTAAAGTTTGTATTTAATGCAACTAAAATACATTGTAGTGCAAACAGAAGGCCAAACATTAAAGTTGTTCAGACTGAGATGTTTACCTGCACCACACTCATTCATCAACTTTGCCTTTAAACTATATATCCTAAAATAAAATGTAAACAACATCAAAGAGAATTTAAAATTTCTTTGATGTTTATTTCATGGTATGGTGTCCAAACAGATATTGAAAACTATGTTAGCAAATAAATTAGGCAGTTAAATGGCTTATTCTGTACTAGTCATTCAGATCTTGGGGAAGTTGACTTCTCAACTGCACGAAGTCTTACAGCCTCCTACATAGTACAAGGATACAGTTAAACATAAATTATGCAAATTAAATACCTAATTTCCACCTTCTGGTACTTATCATTTGCATATTTTGCAAAAAAAGCATTAAAAATTAAAAAAAAAAAAAAAAAAAGCTTTAATTCAACATAAGATGGCAATCATTTGTAGATAACATCAAACCCGTAATAACTTTGCATGTACCTTTGTATTCTCAATCCTGTCACTAATTTGCAAAGATCAATCTCAAATAATAATACATAAATGACGCTTTATATATGCACCTTTCACAATGTATCAAAGCGCTTTACATTTATTCCGCGCCACTAGAATAGGTCAGCTGCCTTACAAAGGCCCGGCATCCTCATACCTTTGGGTGGCGGCTCAATGGGACAATATTTCTAGCATCTCCCCGTTTAGCACCTGTGTGGAGAGAGGCAAGTGAGGAAGTGCCTTGCCCAAATGTTCAACACATTTGGCCTCATGCGGGACTCGAACCCACGACCTTGGGTCATGAGGCGGTCGTTGTATCCACGAACCACAATGTCCTCACAATCTCAACCTATTTACCCACTCAAACATCAACTACAACACACAAAAAAATCACTTGGTCAAAAATGAAACTTCACCTTTTAATGATCCAACAATATGCAAATAGGGCCTGGCACCTGCCTAAAAAATTTGGAGCCCTGCCAGCCACACTACAAAATAGAAAGTGAACAAAATTTCTGTCTGCACTGCTGCTCCTGTCTTTGATATCAAGGAAACCCATCCACCCAACTATTGTTGGTTTACAGATACAAAAACGAGAGCATCAAGGATGCTGTGGCTACTCAGTTTTGGTGTTGAGTTGTACACTGAAGTGAAACCACTTATAGGTAGGCCTACAAGCAACATCTGGCATGCTTAAGTGATATTCCCATATCCTAACGTCCCTTAACTGCATTTTTTCCACTTTCGAAAATCACAGATCGGACCCGTCTTGTTTTTAGGGAGAAATTGCCCCTAGATCTCACAAATAATGCTACAATCTTTTTACGGTGATCGTCAGGTATGTAGTCTTTTCCGAAAGGATGTTAGGGATTAGG
>JAMKCH010044143.1:0-52913 GCA_023653785.1 Ophioderma brevispina | reverse complement strand
TAATTGCTATTCACTTTTATAATTTCTTAAAACTGGCGTAACAGGTTAAAGAAATAGGATAAGTTATGTTTTTTGTTCATTCATCTATACACCTTCATGTACTGTAAGTTGGAAACCCTCAACTAAGACTAACTAATGAACCTCTAATTTAAGACTTCCAACACATGCCAAAGAACAACTGCACATGCTAGAAGGGTAATGTTTTAAAATAAGCACGCCAAAGTTAGGCCACTGGCTTCAAAAAGCCAAAAAACAACATGCCATGCATAGAAAGTATTTTTAAAATACACGCCAAATGTAGTAACACAATACGAGATTTAGATGGCCACACGTGGATCGTGTACGTGTACGCAGACGTGGCATTCTTTGATCGATCGTATCCATGAACAAAAGAGTTCCTCATTCCAAGTACACGTAACATGCCTCGCATATGACGATTACAACAGAACGAGCACCTTTGTTAGAGGACCAACGGAGAAGTAATTGACCTCTATTGAGAAGTAACCTACTCGGATTTACATAGACGAAAAGAAAACCGATTTAAAAAAACTTCTGTTTATTTAAGGGTAAAATACCGAATCCTGCTGCCCGTTCCTAAACCTGTTAAATAACAACAAACCCTACAAATTGAATTTTGCCGTTATGATTGAAGAGACGTTTTGATGTTTTTTATCGGGATGTTTGTAAGATAAGAAAATTAAAAAAATCCTCTTCGAAAACTGATTCCATCATTTGTTTTTTAAACCAACAATTAAAACAAAAAAAAATGTCGGGAAATTCATTTATATGACTAATGTAAATCATCTTCCTACATCATGCTTCAAATCCCCTATCTTTTTATTTCGAATTTTAAATTTTAAAATTTTTACCTACTGCTATAATAAATTAACATAAGCTCTCTTACTCGAAATTTATCGTTTGGTTCTTTTTTTTAAAAAAAACCCAGTTGTACTCATTTTAAAACATCTTAAAGCAATAGACACATTTTTGAGAGCGCCCCCCAATTTTGCAAAAAAATTGAGCTTTTTACATACATCGGTTGCGCATTGGTAACTGGCTAAGTAAACCATAACCTGTGAATGGTTAAGAAGCTTCGAAAATTGTCTGTGTCTCACAAACAATGAATTTTGTATTAGAATAATTATTATCGGTATCCGATAATAATTAACGGCTGTTGGAAAACGGCAAGGTGAAATGCCGGAATAGCGCCATGTACGTGTCTAACGATCATTCATTAGTTGTTTTCTTGGTTCAGGGCAAATCAAGTTAGAGGTTTATTTTCTCGCGGTGACTATTCATTCTTCAGGACGGACATAAACGTAGCATTTCCCAGCTCTGCCGGTAAGTCCAATCTGGGATCCAAATTCTTAATACAAAAAATTCTTATGATAAGTACGCATTTTTAAGGCATTCCTCGTTCGCAGGTATAGTTTTCCTAGACAATCCCCAACGTAACTGTACCACAATCAAAATTTTGAAAATGGTGGCACTCTTCAAAAATGATTCCACTTATTGCTTTAGGAAAAAGTCTAATACTGGTTTACAACGTACGTATTCACAAGTGATCCAGTGAACCCGTTGGTACATAAGCAAGTGATGCCACCTGTGACCATCCTGAAACATTGGCCTTCGTCTTTTGGCATGGATCGGGTCACGGATCTGCTTGAAGGCATAGAAGTAGTGTTCCTCTGAAAATCGTGATATACTAATATTCAAAGCTTTACTCGTCTGTATCAGGCACAATAGATATCAAAATATACATAACATTTTTAACCTTACCAAAACAGTCTTTTATTCTTAATAATTTCATTTAGCATCAATAATTAAAGTTTCCTAATATAAGGAACATCAATAAGAATCTTGTACTAAAATATACAGAGTATTTCAAAGTTGTCTTTTTTTCTTATTACCAAAACAATTACTACACTAAAAAATAGGAATCAATCTTAAGCCTGGGACATTTAACGATGTTTTAAAACACCGAGCAATGCTTATGCAGATGCGGTCATGCATGTGCATGGTGTGAAGCGCCCATGCCCAGCTGTATTTCCAAGTAATGTGACCGCATAAGTTCAAAGTCCACTGGATCGATATCGGTCACATTCCTGAACGCACTGGGCAAGGCGCTCTTACTGCATAATACCACATTCATAAGCAGGGCCCCCGGTTTTTCTAACCTCGTGACTAAATTCTACCAAAGATCGTTTTCTAAAGGGACTGAACCAGTGTCCTTTACACATAACGTTTAAGCTCTGCCCATGAAGACCCTTGAATTAACCCGTACATACATGTAATGTGTTGCGGCATAACAATGCTATAAAAAATATATCCCCCTTTCCCTTGCTCTTCCATCATATTTGGAAGCACAAGATAGGAATAGATGCGAAGGGTATGATATATTACAAACACCTGGTGTTACTTACTAATTTCACATTGGGCGCCAGAGAAACCGCTTGGACATATGCAGACCCCGTTATTACACGTACCACCATTTTGACACTGTTAGGATTACAGACTGGTGCTATACAGAGAGAAATGGGGAATGGTGCACATTGAGTAAAGAACGAAGAACAGACTAAGAACGTACACAAGAATGTTAAATTCTATTAAAACCACACAACTTCATACGTATTAGTCTAAATTAAAGATAAGTGATTCGTAAGTATAAAAGTTATACAAACTGGCCCACACATAACCTCAAAACGTTCATAGGCTTCAGGCCGAAAAGTATATTTTAACAGGAATTAAACGGCCAAGAATTGTCATGCAATCAAGTCCATTTTAGCCTTTAAAATAGAGACAATTCGTGTTAAAAGGCAGACTCTTTCTGATATTTTTTGACCTTGTTTGCCATTACTGAATATACAGTCATGGCCAATGCCAAGCGCTCGCAATGTTCCAATTTCGTGCCAATGGGTTTATGTGAGTTCTCCATTACCACTGGACTTGGTAAGGTCTCACTTTTAAAAGAAGAAAGACATGAACTGGGAAAACGAATTTGAGTTCACAACCAAAAAGTGTTCATACCCTCTTAGTCCACATCGAGAGATTTTGTCTGATCACAAAAATAATATTACAATACTGATTATTACTCCTCTTAATAGAAGAACACTAATAACAGCATAACAAATTTTAAGAATAATAATAAAAAGAACAATAACATCCAACAAACCTATTTCACAAAAATCCCCAGAGTATCCATTGAAGCAATGTCATAATCCACCATTACAAATACCGCCATTTTGGCACGTAACTGTGTCAGTCCAGGGATCGACAGGAGCTATAATAAGAAAAAGGACCGACATTCACAATGAAAGAGACACCTTTTCTCCCATCACATTATGGGCTATTAAAGGAAACCATATCCGAATTCATGATTCTAATACATTTTGAAACTCCAGATAAAATATAATCCATACACATGCAAATCGTGTGAGCACTTCAACAGTGCCATTTCCACGACGCCGTTGACTTATTCAGCTACCCCCCCTTTATCTTGCCATTTAATTTCCACGTAGAAAAAATGCAAACTATTATAGTCGGATTTCTTATTCATGTCACTTCATGCATATTGTTTGGATTGGTATGCTTTCTTTGGAGGTGCTGTGTTGATACGAAATTTAAAAAGTCGGAGATATAGACCATTACATCATCGTTGGATCTTGAAATAGGTCGGCCCTACTGTTGTACACACACTGTGCAATTGTTATCGGTTAGAGTTTTAATACTATGGTCCATACGATTCACAGGAATGTATTCGCGGCAGCAAAAGAAGTGACATGGATGTCAACTGGTCTTAGTGGGGTCGATACGTTGATGAACTTACGAATTCACATCTATCACCAGAAAAGCCACCCACACAACTGCAAACTTGATAGTGCCTTGAACCTCATGTATCAGGCAGACCGAATAAGGCTGGGTTTCGATGACATGATCTGGAAAAAAAACCAACATTTTGAACCAATAATTTATAATCTATTTCAATGTCAAAACAATCCTTTCTGTATTACGTCGGCCGCACAGTTTGGGCCAGAATCACCACAAAGCTGGCCAAAAATCAAAATTGCCGAATGTGACCTTTTATGTTTTATGTCGTTAGAGAAAGAAAACATCCCAAGAACACGATTATGTTAAAGATTTATTTTTTAAGGAATTTAAAGGTGTCATATACGCCCGTAAACATGAAAATGCGTGGACCTGTTGACTCTAGAAATGATATACCACCAATGTGAACAATTCATTGTGACGAAGGAAGAATAAAGCCTCCATTTTTTTGGGCCTTTTTTCCTACAACATAATTATAACAAAGATGAAAATCTAAGAAAAAAAATAATGTGTAGAACATTAATGGGAGGAATTCACTTTTTGACCAAAAAACTGCTAGCAATTAGTTTTTGGAAAAAAAATATATAGTTAGGATTCCGTTGAATTTCCAGCTATGATTTTAATCTCAACATTTAAATCAAAGCATATGCTTGCATAATAACAAAATTTTGGACATAATTTTTGCCACCTTCTGCATATTGAGGTATTTTAATGCCCCATACCTAGGCTAAAAGGCCGTTTTTATGAATCAAATCAACTTGCCGCGTACCAGCCTGCGATGGTAATATAGTCCGTCTAAAATCCTAGGCCTATCGTTTAGAACATTGCGCAATTGAAGAAGATACAATTCAGATAGTTCTAGAAGTATATAATTATGCAGCATATCTGTGGAAAACATTATTCCCATATAGCCAGCATTTAAAAAAAAGGAATAGTGTACGAGAGATTTTGAGGCATCAATGTGAGGTGTCATATGTGGGGATATTTTGAGAAAGCTTTACAAAAAACCAGTGCAAAAAATCAGTTTTTCAGATTTTTTATGGACAACCTTTTTGTAATCTCTCGTTGCACCTTAAGAGAATCATGGAATCTAAATTATCTGAGGCCTTGAGGAAAACTTGTATGCTTGTTTCTAGAGTATTAAAAATGAATGCCAATGAATAAAATCGTAACCAAAAGTTCTGCAGCTCTTTCTGCCTTTCAAGTTTTTATATGCAAATGAAAAAAAATACTTTCAGCAGAAAAGCAATCTAAATTCATATTGTAGGATTGTACGTATCTTCCTTTATTATACATGCTAAAATGTATTAATATTATATCATGGTATGTACGGTTAAGTGTCTTTCGCCATTTTTCGCTATATTTTCTTACGTACAAAACGTACGTAAGGGGAGGGGTAAAACTTATATCAAAGTATACGCATGAAAAAAGGCGATTTATGAGGTGGAAAAATCTAAATAATTATAATTGTTTTAAACGAAATAGCGAACGCCAACATCAAATGTGAATCTCTGTGATGCGAAAACAGTTTCCCCAAGTCTGAGATAATCAGTGTCTTGTAACCTTTTAATGCTTTATGTATACTTTTCTTCAAGAAACATTATAAAACAGTATTTAAAAGCTTTTCAAATGAACTTTCGGTACAATAACCTGTTTTTGTTGTTTTAAATAAAACATTGCTATGATTTTTCAACAATTTTATGCAGACCAGAGTGAGAAAAATTATTTTGATGACGTCACATATCCCTTACGGCCCTAGAGGGAAATTTACTACATATCGGACCATCACTTCAAAAAAGGGTTATTTATCTTGTTAGAACTAAGAGCATTCCCCACTAAACACAAGGGCAGGGGTCCGCTCCGTGAATTTTGAAACGTGTAAAAATGGCATTTAGGGATTAAGGGGATATTTTAAAATACTCCAGTTTATGTCCTTAAAACTCTTTATCTGTTCGATAGTCAAGTTTTATGGACTTGATGTATATATACAGGGAATTTGATGCTGTCATTATTATGAAAGGTTACAACATTTGTGGTTTGTCCATGACCAAAAAAATTATGTTTAAAATAGTAACTGTTAGTAATCTTTTTTTTCGGATTGAATGAATATTTTCAAGCAAAAGCAGAAAACAGTATGTTGATGACGTCACATATACTTCCAAATTTCTCATGTCCATGAACCCCATATCAAAATAGTCATTGTTGTATGACCCTGTTTTATGGTTACAATGCATAATCCATGGCCAATCGAAAAACAGTATTTTGATGACGTCAACATATTTCGAAATATTACCTAAAATTATCTTGTCCAAGAAACCCCTATATGCTAAAACAGTCATGTTTATGGCCCTTTTTCAAGGAGAACAATGATATATCAAGTGCCCAATCAGAAAACAGTATTTTGATGAGATCCATACTATTTCTAAATCTTACCTTTAAATTTCTCATGTCAAGAACCTCTATATGAAATAGGTCATTATTTTATGGGACCTTATGGGTACAATGCATATTATCAATGAACCAATCAGAAAACAGTATTTGAGCGTAATATGTATTTCTAAGATCACCCACAGATCAAATTTCTCATGTCTCAGAACCCCTATATGTCAAAATTATTATGTTTTATGTCCTTTCAATACATTACAATGAATTTTTTAATTGAGCCAAGCAAAAAACAGAAATTATTAATGACGTCATACGGATTTAAAAATTTACTTCAATTGAACTCAGCGGGTCCACAACCCCCAGATAACCGCAAAATTTGAACCGAATCAACCTTTCACTAATATTTTTGGGCCACTTGATTCAATCTGACCCACTGTGCGCCGCCTTAACCAGGTCACGTGAAATATTTTCAACACCGATTTAAATTTGGCTCTGTTGGTCAAAACCAATGGCAAAGTATTTTCTAATTTGGCGTGAACCAGAGCATTGTGATTACGACGTTTTTAACAGCATATTGCTGATAGGCCACAAGATAATTTTTCAGTCATGGTCGCCGAAATCATCCATTTGGTGGCGATGTATTATAGTGCATTGCGATTATAAAAATGGATTATTGAAAACGTGAAAGAAGAAAATATTGAAAATGTCAACAAATAAATGCAAAAAAAAATGACTGCAACGAGAATGTTAAGATGATTACAAAATGCAAATGAAATGGGCCAAAAGTCGGTTGCAAATCTGTAGATTAGTATGAAGTTCTCATGACAGAATAGGGTTTTGAAAAAGTTGGCATGCAAAAGCTATAGACATTGAAAAAATAAGGTCGAACATTGGAATAGATTGTAATGAGAATTGTGTAGCCGCTATTTCTACAAATATTTTTTGTCTAGCAAAATTTGTTTTTAAGTGCCTAAACTGTTCTAAGAATTAATGAAAATAAAAGTGCAATTAAGTTAAAAAGAATACTTAGTGATGATGAGCCTGCGTATAATGATAGGGGGGGGGGGGGGTTTAAATCCAGGCATGAGGCCCTGGAATTTTGTACGTTGGAACATGGGAATTCTGTTTTTTTCAGGTTATTGACAAAGTTTAATCCCCCTTTCGTGTGCAAGGTAGCCGTACATCACTATATGGCAAGCCTAACTTCCTATGATAACATACCATTACAGGTAGACAGAAAAACACACATCGTTTTCTGACCACTTACGGGGTGTTTTTCGCCCGGTCCTCCGATAAAACCTCCTACACAAACTGCATACTACTGTTCCCCTTCCATCGTGTACGCACATGCCCAGAGTTTAGACATGGGTTCGGATCACACGGATCTGATCCATCAGCAAGTGATTTAAATCGTAAGCAAATCATGCGTTAGAATATTAAATTATTTTTCCAGAATACCGCGGTGAAAATACACCTCATTTAAAGAATTGTGGTTATGATTGCTTATAGCGAACATATTCCTCAATATTTATTTGTTTAATTGCTTCGATATAGTAATTATCTATCACGATGTTACAAGTCGGGACACAGTAAGTGCAAGCGGTTTAAATTACCGCTAAATCGCCTCTAAATAACTTTCCCAAAATATATTGTTCAAACGATATTATGACTGTCAAAATACCAACAAACCAATAATAGACTTATTCCAGCATACCCATCATGAAATAAACCGCAAAACACTCTAATCTTATCACAGGGGAAATGTATTAAATTAAGAAATTGACTCCTCCGCTCTAACGAAACGAAGATCTTTGACGCTGACGGGCGTCAGCGTGAGTCATTTGATTAAGGAAGCTGAGCTTTCAGGACTTGGATTTTCAGGGCCCGGGCCCCATTTTCTGTTTATTTATCAATGTTTATTAAATATTTTTTTCGATTCGAGTCTTGTCCCATCGGTGCTCCGCGTGCCCTATACTGAATTTGTTTAATTTCTGGAGGCCAATTTTAGTTGATTAGTTTTCATCCGTATTTAAGACTTCTAAGAAGTCTCATACCAGCAAGATAGTTCGCTCAAGTCCTTGAGAGCACATGCAATAGTAAATCAAGCATATCAATCCATTAGTAAAATTAATGAAAATAGAAACTTACAGATTAAATAAGCTATAGAACCATGAAGACATTTAAAATCCAAGCTTAACATAAAATTTTGTTACAATGGCATAGTATGCAGTGGTGTTGTAACTAGAATCTCAGGTAAGGGTTGCCAGGGAAATTGTCATAGGGTGGAAGAAAGTTTGGGCCCGTAAAAAGGTAACTTCCTTTGTCAACATTGTAAACCTGTTAACGCATTTGGGATACGGTGAGACAAATATCGTCAGTTCCCTCTCCTATCAGCAAGTTGTAACACTGATACTACTGTAGTAAATTGCCAACAATCATAGACCCACGAACGGCGTCAGCATGCGACCCTTTAATGCAGAGAGCACGCAAACTAGCTATATCTAAATTGGGTTATTTTTAAAAGCAAATAAAGCGTTGTGATAAATCAACTCTTGTAAATATAATATTTAATGGGCGAGCTTAGTGGAAAACCATGTGTGGTTTTGACTTTTCTGACTCTTTTAGAGCAAAGGCAGCGATTTAATCATGTAGTTATATGTTATAAAAAGATGTTCGTACCTATTTGACAGTAATCGCCAGTGTAGCCAAATACACACATACACACGCCTCCAACACATTGGCCTTCATTTTGGCAGGGTGGGTCGCAGACAGGTCCGGTAGCTATTTAGAAGAAAACAAACGGGGAATAAATGAGGTCGTAGGCTAGACAAAGGTGTGATTTATGATAATTAATGATTTTACCAATATTAACATGATTAAGAATAAAACGACACATTGAAAATCTATAAAATGTTCAAAATTGAAATGTGTCACAGACAAAACTTGATTCTTTAAAATCGATAAGCATCATCGAATGGATTGTCTATTCTATTTAATAATCTTTGCAAGAACTTGTTTAAAACAAATTTGCATTTAAAGGTGCAAGGGGAGATTTCAAGGCCTCCTGTATACTGTGTCAAATGTAGTGATTTCATATAGATGAGACACTCAATAGATTTCTTACCTTGTATTTGGCTACAGAAATGCCTTAAAAGTGATAAAAGGTGTTTTTTTATTTGTTTAATTATATTAGGCGGAATTTCGTATTTGCTCCAATATTATTAATTTCAAAATTCTCAGCTTAATCCTTGCAGATGGGGATATTTTTGATGGAATGCTCAAAGTCAGTGCAAAATCCAGAGCTTTTATTTTTTGTTAAAGGGACACTTCATATGTGAAATCGCTCGTTTCAAGTTTGATATAAAGTGTATATGGATGAATTTGTGGTCAAAATAACCTCAAAAATAACAAACACTGGTATTTCTAGTACTGATTTCTATGTAGAAATACTTTACTCCAACGGCTGTAATGGTTTTATTACTGTCATCCCGCAATGTTATGATGAAATATATAACAAAATAGATCTGTAAGGTTAAAATATCACTAAATTGCGGGTGTACCCAATGAAATATATTTGTGTTTCGACATTATAGCCCGAGAGCAAAACAAGTTTTAAACACTATAAAACTGGAAATAAATGAATAACAATTGGCAAAATATTAGAGCCATTTGTTTTCTTACATTGCTTGCTCATATCGGGAAGGAAATGAAAATTTGCAAAGGAAATGAAAATACACTGCATAAAATGATGTAAAATACCGATAGTTGGTCACTAATTTAATGTGAAATTACAGCGCCGTTAATTTAAAGCTGCTGTGGAAAGGTTACCGTATTGATAGAATACCAACAGATACAGGCTTTATTCATCATGCTGCAATTTGCCATTCATTTCAGGAAAATTACCACCAAAAAGTTCTTGTAATACCACGATAGTATAATGAAACACGATAGGACTTTGTTAACAACATGAGCCAAATGAGCCCTTTTCTCTAGTCATGGGTTTCACAAAGATTTCCCGTAAATTCTCCAGGACATTAACTCTGTAAATAGTCCATCTCTATGTAGACCGCGAAAAACAATCTTCCGGAAATTTTACAATGATCCGAATAACATGGATTGGTTAAGATGGTCACAGACGATTAGTCACTCCTTAACATACACAATGTATTTACGTTAGTTTGACAGACAAATTAAAGATGGGGGAATAATATGAGGTACTGCAGAGTTAAGTCCTACGCATAAAGTAGAATCACAGAATGAAGCCAATATCCCTAAATACTATAGAAATTTCCTACGAGAATCAAATCGACATTGTCGAGTTTTAGGTCCATTTTGTATTATGAGAATATATTTAAATATCTCCATACTGTAGATCGTCTTTGGCGTCTTTTTAAAAGACAACTACAATTTCCAATATCCAATGCACTCCACGAAATTTCAATACAACGTAATGACCTTTATTGAAGTTGTTAGTTGTTTTTTGTTATTGTTACTAGGATCCATTCGGTCGTAACACTCAATCGTGATGCCATGCATTAACAATGAAAAAGGGAAAGCGTGAAGAACCCAGAAAATGAGAACGCGTTACTACAACCATGTGGTAAGACTAAATCTATTCCGGGTACGACCTTTTGGGTTTAGAAACATCAATCATTGTCCTCAAGACTAAAATCGTGTCAGTGGCAGACTTTTGGGGTTAGAAACATCAACCCATTGGTCCTAAAGACTAAATCTATTCCAGATGCAGACTTTTGGGGTTAGAAACATCAATCCATTGGTCCTAAAGACGAAATCTATGTGCAGACATTTTGGGGGTTAGAAACATCAATCCATTGGCCCTAAACGATCTATTCCAGATGCAACATTTTGGGAGTTGAAACATCCAATCCATTTGTCCCTAAAGACTAAATCATTCCAGGTGGCAGACATTTTGGGAGTTAGAAACATCATCCATTGGTCCTAAAGACTAAAATCTATTCCAGGTGCAGACATTTTGGGGGTTATAAACATAATCCATTGGTCCTAAAGATTAAAATCTATTCCAGGTGCAGACATTTTGGGGGTGAGAACATCAAATCCATTGTTTCCTAAAGACTAAATCTATTCCATGTGCAGACATTTTGGGGGTTAGAAACTCAATCATTTGGTCCTAGATTAAAATCTATTCCATGTGGGCAGACATTATTGGGGGTTAAACATCAATCCTTGGCCTAAAGATTAAAAATCTATTCCAGTTGAGACCTTTGGGGGTTAGAAACATCATCCATTGGTCCAAGACTAAAATCTATTCCAGGTGCAGACATTTTGGGGGTTAGAACAACCTCAATCCATTGGTCCTTAAAGATTAAATCTATTCCGTGCAAGACATTTGGGGGGTTAGAAACCGTCAATCCTTGGTCCTAAGATTAAAAATCTCTTCCCCCCCCCAGGTGCAGACATTGTGGGGGTAGAAACATCAATCCATTGGTCCTTAAAGACTAAATCTATTCCAGGTACAGACATTTTGGGGGTTGAAAATCAACCTCTTGATCCAAATCCTAAGACTAAAATCTATTCCATGTGCAGACATTTTGGGGGTGAGAAACATCAACCCATTGGTCCTAAAGACTAATCTTCCATGTGCAGGACATTTTTTTTGGGGTGAGAACATCGGAAGTTACGAGATCCATAATATGCCTGCAGCACGAACCAGTTTAGGAGAGTGTTACCGGGGCCAGAATAATAACATTTGTCATCAAGGCTAAATTGACCGTAGGGGATGTGGATTTCCATTAAAACATTGTGACCAATTAAAGTTGGTGGCATTTGCATACACGCTATTTTCAAACATGGAAGCCCTCTATAAAGCCAAAAACACCTAGAAGACAATTGTGTTGTAAAAGGTTTTTCTTCTTTCTGGTTCAAGGAGTTCAATAAAACTATCCCAAAAACTATAAAATGTGCATGTGCCGATATTTTCCAAGATGGCGGCACAATTTTTTTGACACAAGCCTAGATTTCTTATTATTTAGCCGATGAATATATTGTGTGTCAAATTAAAGATTGCTGGGTCAGGATTTCAATAAAACTTTACAAAACTGTCAGATGAATAAAAAGTACTGGAAGTTTTCCAATACTCACTATTTTTCCAAAATGGTAACATATGACAGACAAATCCTTATACTCATGCTATTCCCACAAGATGACGATTTTGGTGACATGTGGATGTTTATTTGGTCAAGGATTTCAACCCATATTCTCAAAACTGTTAGATAGTCTTGGCAGCCTGGTCTTCTGGACTACCAATGTGATACCAAAAATGCGACACCCTTGACTACTCATATGTATTCACCCAAACCATTATCGAACTGCATGGGCATTTGATATTTAGAGCCCTGTATTAACTGTAATACAACTATTATTTGTTTTTTTCAGATATGTCAAGAGTAAACTGGGCCCTAATTTCGAACAATCAAATGGTCATAGTCACGAGCACACTATGGTTAGTCAATGTTTTGGGTTTTCGTTCATAGGGGGCATTTAAAGCCCAGTTAGGAAGTTCTAAGAGGAGTTGCTGAGGATTCTGTGTTGGTATTAATATCAAGCATCTGGGTTAACATATTTTATCACTTTGCAACATTAAGCCTGACATTGCAGTAAGTAACACTCTTGGGTACTGTATTAGAATACGGTGACTATCTGGGGCAAAAAAGTGACACATATCATAAATATCCACTTTTATATTCACCTAACAGTTTGAGAATAGTTTTTTATTGAACTCCTTGACCCAGAAAGAAAACCACTAATGTTGACACCAAAATCATTTCTTACGTTAATAATAAGAAATATAGGTTTTCTTTGACGAGATGTCCGCCATCTTAAAAATAGCCGTGTATAACATTTCCAGACTCAGGACAATGCTAACAATTGTTATCGACCCTCTTGACCCAGACAACATACATTTCGACCGACACTAAGTCACCATAGTTGGGCTATTACCTTTAAAATGGGCGGCCATTTTGGAAAACGTTGGTTATGCAACTGGCCTTATCACTTTTATTTTTGTCATCACGTATTTCTATGAACTACACAACCCAATGATCAATTTTTAGCTATGAGTGAAAATGTTAGTATTCCGGCCCTGGTTGGCAGTGGTTGGTAGAAATCTAAGGCACTTTTCACCTGATGCTGCAGCATATAGCAATCCATAATTAAACTACATGGTAAGCAACTGGACGCGTACGGGCATGCCCCCCCCAATTCCACAAAAGGAGCAAAATGTCCCACTTTTTGCTGCATTTTTTGAGAAAAGGGTCCAAATTAGAGAAATGTTGACAAGAAAGTTCTATAAGGTGATGAGATGTTCAAAAAAGTCCCAAAAAAGAACCATTTAAGGGGGGGGGGAATTTTTTAAATCAAAAAATTATGATAATGTGTGGAAAATGATAAGTAGATTTTAAGAGATATTATAACCCTGCTGATAAAAAATGAAAAACACCCAAGTAAATAATGCAAATGAGTTAGTAAAATAAAAATCATTCCCCATGATAAAGTTCCCTACTTACGTGTTTCACAAAGAGTTTCCCGTCGAATTCATCCGGACACAGACATGTAATTGTCCTAGTGTGTGACTCGTGAAACAGGTTCCGGAAATTTTGACATGGATTGGAAATACAGATCCGTTGAGATGGCTACAGAGAAATGATTAGTCACTATATATACGACACAATGTAATGATTAGTCAGTATATAATGCACAAATGTAGATGATGAAATGAACTTAGTTGAGAAGTGAACTAAACATGGAGAATGAGTGGAGGTTCTAAAAATGAGGAATGCGTGGACGGAGGTGTAGGTATGTAGGTAGATGCGTTGGAGCATCATGCATAAAGGTGGCTCCGTCATTTATGCTAACTATGGGCATCTTTTCTATTGTAAAGTACTCATAGAAATTCTCATCATGGATATTGTTTTTCGAGAGTAAAAATACAAATTGACTCATTTTAATCTTATATACGTGGTATTATTACATAGAAACCAGTATTTTACATTTTGCAAAAGTATCGGAAAAGCATTTCTATATTTAAAAAATGTGTGCTAATGACGGAATTGTCAGGAGCAATGTGTCTGTCCAAAATTAGTAACGTAAGCAATAAAGTTTTAGTCTGATATATAAAGATCAGAGGAAAGATACTTATGCACAAAACTCTTTAATGCATTGATGGCCATTTATATTTTTTCTCCGTGATAATATAATATCAGACAGTTTGGAAACTTTTGACCAGACTCATCACGGCACGCGCGCCCCTGCGGGGCTTGTTCCATGATACGTCGTCAAACTGAGCAGCGTGCATTGATTTTTGGCCAAAAATGCATCGAGGCTAAAATACTCAGCCTAATCTATAATCCATGCACTTCCGCAGTTGGACCAAACTCATAATGGCACGCGCCCCTGCGGAGCTTGTGTCATTAATCGTCGCCAAACTGAGCGCGCGTGCATTGATTTTTTTGCCAATGCACTGGAAGCTAAAATATGCAGACATTAATCACTAAGTAACTGAAGAGCAAATCCTATAAAATTGCAATTAGTTCTATATTATAAAATTCTACATTAAGTATTAAAAACGTACGTGTTTCACAATTGTCTCCAGTGAATCCATCAGTACAAGTACACGTATAGGTTCCTGGTGTTGAGCGATGAGACAATTCCCGCCATTTTGACATGGGTTGGGCGAACATGGATCCGAAGGGGCTGGAGAAAAAAAAACATAATAAAATGTTACACTGAAAGATGCGGGGAAGGCAAGTTGCAGTTCGGAAGGTACTTATTTTGAACATGACTGAGAATTTTTAAACATGAATTGTAAACATTTTACCACGAATCAGTTGAATAAATTTGTATTTGACTTTTATTGCAAAAGTATAGAATGTAGCATTTTCAGTGCCGTACCGAGAATGTAGTAAATACAAACTCGAATTTTAGTCGAGGATTGATAAAAGGAAATTACCTATTTCGCACAAATTGCCCTGAAAATCGTTAATGCAGTTACAGTTGCCAGCATCGCAGACTCCTCCGTTCTGACATGGGTTTGGGTTGCAGGGATCTGTGGTAGCTATAAAGACATGATTTCGTTTGAAATAATTATATTATGCATTACAACAATTTGCCAGATAGCTTTCGCTTATCTGTAGGATTATCGTTCTTAAGGTTCTTGGGATGGTTCTTTAAAAGCCTACGATGTTACATTTTATAACCTGTATAGCTCTTTATAGAACCGACGAGGGTTGAAAGAGTGATTTTGTAACATAGACCTTTAACTATACCTCACTGCTCATTTAAACCTCGAAGTAAAAGTAAAGAAATTAAGGGTGTCTTTCTCTTTTTTCCAAGAAAGTGTCAATCTTTTAAATGTGTAGATCTTTTAAGGACAACAAATCACATTTACTAAAAAGGAACAACCGAATTGAAATAATAATAAGAATTATCGGTGAAATGATTGGCGAAGGAAATTTTCTTTGTCCTCATGTGTTTCCCACAAATTCACCAGAACACAGACATGTATATTATCTCTGTTCTAATCCCTTGAAACAAGTCCCGAAATTTTGGCAAGGGTTAGGATTACCTGGGTCAAGTGGTGGTGGTGGTGCAAGGGTTAGGGTTGCATGGATCGCAAACTATTGCTATGGACAAAACAATTAGTCAAGTTATTCTATCACTACAATACTATATACTTATTGAAATGAAATAGGAAAACAAATCTAGCTTGCAGTGATTTAGTAGTGCGTGGTAACAATTACAGCTAATTCTTTGAATGTTTATCATAAGAGTATGGTCAAAACAACTCTGATGGAGGGACAGTTCACTTGATTTTGAGTGACTCGTTTTAAAGTGAATTTCACTTTTCGGTGATTGAAATTCATTTTTGGAAGAGTGAAACTTCTTTCCATTGGAATGGTAACTGAAGGCAATAATTAACTAGAATAATTATTTGGAAGAGTGAATTTCTTTTCATTGGAATAGCGAATTTGCATACATAGCAGAAAAAAAGTTTCAATGTCCTTAATGTAGACGTTAATTTACTGGAAAACAATTATAAAATGCAGTAAACGTGAACGACCTAAATTAACAAAAATATGAATAATCCAATGAAATGATTAATGAAAGGACATTTCTTTGTACTTACGTGTTTCGCAATGGTTTCCCGTATATTCACTTGAACACACGCATGCATATTGTCCCTGTTCTGAACTCGTGAAACAAGTCCCGGAATTTTGGCAAGGGTTAGGATTACATGGATCAGGTGGTGGTGGCGCTACAGAAAAGAAATCATTACTTAGGCTATAACACTATAACTACTGCTACATAGCTAAATGAAATGACGTTAGTAGGCACATAATAGTAGGGAGGTTTAGATGTTGTGAGCAAAGCGTGTGGAATTCTTGTGTTCGTGGATCGATCGGAAAAAAAGAATCCATGCTTAGCGTACAATTTCAAGCATCTCACACACACATGACATCTAAACCTCCCTAGTGTGTTATAAGATTCGAAGCGCGGGTGGATGTAACATACGTGTAATTGAGAACAACTACAGCTACACATAATAAGTACATTCAAAGCATAGACCACATGGATAAACAACGCAGATTCAGGCTCTGGCTCCAGTGCGTTAGGCGGCATTTATGATACATTTACCCTCATTTTCTATGAGAATTGAGGAGAAATTCAAGAAAATGCAGCTTTTTTACCCAGTGCGCGCTTTTGACCAAGGTCATTCATAGCTCCTCAACATGTCTTACAAATGTTATATTACAACGGTTCTATTTGGAGTTGATTTCATTTAATGCTACCGAATGTCGGACCTAGGATGTATCTTTAATCAAGTTCTTTAGATTTGAGTAAGTTTGTTTATTGTTTATTTGCTTATTGTTTTGCTTTAAAGTTAAAAGTATTAATTGATACGGTCACTTTAATGTCTAATTGCCAAACATTTGGACCGACTGTAAAACCATTTTCTTCTTTTAAAAGTTGCGAAGACATACATAAAAAGTAATTCCACGTAAAGATGGAATCCTTAAGAAAGATTAAATGTCGAAGTCGTCAATGGAATTCTAAAAGATATTACTTTTTTCATGAAATTGATTGGAAGCGGATTTTCAATTCAGAAAAAAAATTCTCAATGAACTCCTGCGTGTGGAAAACTCTATAAAGAGATCTGATTTAGTAATCGAAGTTTTTTTAAATGTTAATAGTTTCTTATGAACGTGTTAACTGATTTTAGCTGACGATTGATAGAGGAAATTACCTATTTCGCACAAATTGCCCTGAAAACCGTCAATGCAGTTACAGTTACCAGCATCGCAGACTCCTCCGTTCTGACATGGGTTTGGGTTGCAGGGATCTGTAGTAGCTATAAAGACATGATTTTGTTTGAAGATTATATATTATGCATTACGAAAATTTGCTAGCTGGCTTTCGCTTATCTGTAAGATTATTGTTCTTAAGATCAGTTCATACCTCAATGCACTGTGCTTTGCTTTGCCGATATATCGTTCACTTTCTGCCGTAACTTAACGCAACTCACTACAAATAGCTACAAATTCACTTAAAATCAATTTAGCTTCATTGCAGTACCGCGATGCAGTATTTTGGGTAGCGACTGTGATTCAGGCAACCCAAATGCAGTGAAGTATTGATATTTTTGTAAAGGAAATTCCAGGGCCGTACGCAGGATTTATTTTGGGGGTGCGGAACCTCGAAAAAGTGGAACTTTTTTGGTAAAAGTGGACCTAACCCCCCTAAAATGATCCTTTTTGGAATTTTTAACATCTGATCACCAAAATGTTGAACTTTCTTTTGTAAAAAGTTTCTTGTAATTTTTTTTGTTCGACTTTAATGCAAAAAAAGCAAAAGTGGACCTTCTTTTCCCCCTTTTGGTGGAATTGGGGGGAATAATCTCAAAACTGCAATAATTCACTGTCATTGATTTCACATCTGTCGTGTTTCATTTACCGTATTTCAATAGGCGTGTACCTAGTTAAAAATTTCCGTACATTTACGTGGATATTTCTGGCAGCGTATTTTCCATCTTTTTAGGGTAAATTTACGAATTTCTTGTCAATTAACGGAACTTTGACAGTAATTTTACAGAAATTTTTCTCATATTACGGAAAAAAAGTGTTATTTTAAACAGAAGTTTTTCCGTACTTTTAAAATTACGAACGGAACCAAAAAAAAAGTCGCGGAAATATTCTTGCCAGAAATTTTTGAAATATTTCCGTAAATTAACATTCTTTTAATGTTTTTTGTTTTTTTAAAAAAAATTTCTTATTGTTTTTTCTAAAACAAGAATTTACGGAAAATCTGTTTTCTAAGTTACGGGAAAATTTTTAACAGTGTAATTAACGCTGTTTCTTAAACAAGCTGTTTACGATTTTCCCAATGACAGATCTAATTTGCGTCCGTATCTTGCCATCGTGCGTGAACATTATGTTTTTCACATACAAATCTATCTGAACGCATTGAAATATAACGGTGCAATTAGCGTCGTCTGATGAAATACGACAGCTTTATACATCAGAATACAATGCAACTTTCAAAACTCAGCAAGGTAAACTTAAAACTTCAGAAATTTTTCTTCATAATACAAAATTAAAAAATAAATTTTTAATGTGTAATTCCATAGTATATAAACATGAAACTCCCCGTCGAATTTCAATGGCGATTCTCGAAAACGGCATTTGGTCAGGATAAGACAGTATGTGATGTTAGGGCGACGAAACGTATTGAAAAGGAACAAGCGAATTAACAAATAATAAGAATTATCTGTCAAATGATTGACGAAGGACATTTCTGTGCATTTTATGGGTACTTTTGAATGCGCTCCCATAATTTCATCAGGGCATAGACGTATACATTGTCCCTGTTCCAAGCCCGTGAAATAAGTTTCGGAATTTTGGCAATAGTTAGGATTGCATGGATAGGCTATCTATTGCTATGGACAAAAATTAGTCAAGTTATTCTATCACTAGAGTACTACTTATTGGAATGAATAGGGAAAACAAATCTAGCTTACAGTGATTAAGTATGCGGGGCAACTGTTACAATTACAACAATTCTTTGTAAGTTTACATCACAAGTAAGTGTGTGGATAAAACAACTCCAATGGAGTGACAATTCACTCCTTTTAGAGTGACTCGTTGTAGAGTGAATTTAACTCTTCGTAGATTTAAATTCACTTTTGGAAGAGCGAAATTTCTTTTCATTGGAATGATAACTGAAGACAATTTATGATGAAGGGTGAATTTGCACTTTTTTACATTTACAGAGCATAGAAAGTTTCAATATCCTTAATGAAGACGTTAATTCAATGGAAACCGATCAAAAATGGATTAAACGTGAACAAGTGAATTAACAAGAATATAAATTTTCAGTGAAATGAATGAGGAAAAGATTTGTTTTGTACTTACGTGTATCGCAATGGTCTCCAATAAATTCATTAGGACACAGACATGCATATTGTCCCTGTTCTGCCCCCGTGAAACAAGTCCCCGAATTTTGGCAAGGGTTAGGATTACATGGATCAGGTGGTAGTGCTACAGAAAAGAAATCATTACTAACACTATAACTACTGCTACATAGCTAAATGGAACTGCGTTAGTAGGCACATATTAGTGGCAACGTTTAGATTTCATACCCGATGTGTACTTGTACGAGATACATACGAAGGTTTAGTTCTATCGATCCGTGAACAAAATAATTCAACATTCCAAAGTACATGTATCGTGCATGACACTTAAACCTCATTAGTGTGTTACAGATTGGAAAAAACGGGAAAATGTAACATACGTGTGAATTGTGTACGGACAATCGCTGATATTTTGACCATCAATGGAATTCTAATTAAGCAGATATAACGTTTTTATGAAATTGTTTGGAAGCAATTTTCAATTTTTAAAAACAAAAATCGTTCAATGAACCTCTGTTTATGAAAAAAATTAAAGACATTATCAGTGAGCTACCCGAAAGAGTTAAACTATTTGAAAATTGCAGGAATAGTTTAAAAGTGAAGGATAAGTCTTAAGATTCTCATAATTTATTTTTTGCAACTGAAAAAGGTGACAGAAAATAAAAAATAGTGTTCAAAAATATTAATCCCCGTTCAATTACATGTTAGCTCATGTTGCAGTAAGTGTCCGTGTGGGCAGTAATGACTAAATTATCTGATTTTGCCTTTATCAGGTTGCTTTGGTCTTATCACTTGTAGGTTATCTTAGGATAGCTATACTTGTTACAGACATGCATAAAGCTGATTTTTGATTATATTGTCGATTTCTTTGATTTACCAAATCACTGATATTGCCTTTAATGAACAGAAAATGTACATAGTTTTACTATAAGACGTTAATAGTTGCTTATACAAACTTTAATTAATTACTCTAGGTTAGAGGTTAGAGAACAGAAAATCTCAATTTGTTTATGACCTACATGTTTCACAATTGTCGCCTGTAAATCCAGACGGACAATTACATTCGTACATTCCTGGTGTTTGACTGTTAAGACAATTTCCGCCATTTTGACAAGGGTTAGATGAACATGGATCTATAGGAGCTGAAAACAAAATTCAAAATTTTCCCATATGACAATTGCTAAAATTTTGCAAACCTATCGACGTTAGGAATTTTCAATTTTATTAAGGATGTCAAATATACTGATTTATCATTAAAATGTTATGCTATATATTTTGTGTGGTGTGTGAATGGTGTTGGTGTGTGTGTGTATTGTTGTACATTCCAATTTAGTACTTATGCGAAGCTGGTATATACCATTCACCACACTCCGACTTGCACACAATGACGCCCAATGGTGCGGTTAGGCTTGACAAAGTCGCAACATATTAGGACCTTGTCCAAACATGATGCACGATGCTAAGTATTAAGTACTTTTGATCCCTTCTTGACCCCCCCCCCCGTCCTATGTAAGTGGACATTTTTTCCAACAATGACCAAATCTTGATCAAGGTTAAAATTTTGGAGAAAACCATCCAAATCCTAACACTCGCTACATTTTTCTTAGTCATTATTTCTTTTCTAGAATATGTACCTGTGCGAGTCTTACACTATTATTATAACAGAAAACATCAAAACTTATTGAAACCTGCGAAAGTCCCAAAAAGGATCATGGTGTTTGTAAAATGTAACAAATTTTCAATTTGAGAAGCTCTCATCAACGTGTACAGCATTTTTATGAGACATAAAATTTACAAACTGAAATGCTGAATGCCGTGGTTGCTATGTACTGCTTAAAATGTTCAATGTCGACTTTGTGGACAAACATCACTAACTGGAGAGTCATTTGTGTGCTGCGCTTCTTAAGGTCGCGGTTTACGTGAAAGCTAGAACACCAATGTTACGAGTTACAAAGTTACGAGTTACAGAACACTCGACTGCAGATCCGTCGGAACACGTTTTTCAACGGAAGAAGAATTGTTCCACTTGAACGAGATTGCGCTTTATTCCCGTGTTCCGACGGATTTGTACTCGATCGACCGACTGAAGACCCGGCACAAAGGAAATTCTTTCGAAGAATGTTCCTCGGAAGGTTTTCCTTTGTACCGTTGTCTGTCTTTTGTCATAACATTAGGCATTTTTTTTTTTTTTTTTTTTAAAATTTTCCCATATGACAATTGCTAAAATCTTGCAAACCTATCGACGTTAGGAATTTTCATTTTGATTAAGGATGTCAAATATACTGATTTATCATTAAAATGTTATGCTATTTTGTGTGGTGTGTGAATGGTGTTGGTGTGTGTGTGTGTATTGTTGTACATTCCAATTTAGTACTTATGCGAAGCTGGTATATCATGACCATTCACCACACTCTGACTTGCACACAATGACGCCCAATGGTGCGGTTAGGCTTGACAAAGGGGCAATCTACACGGCAGCGCAGATCCAGATCGGATCCAGATCTCGTATCCAGTTTGCGTCTACACGGGCAACGGCCAAACTTGATCCAGATCTGCTATGGAACGCATTCCTGGCATTAAATGCGGTCAAAATATTCGTCTCTGTTTTACTGCAATTGTTTTCTTCGAAGTGGATCCACCGTCATAACTTTATTCGTATTTTAGCATACATTTTGACAGCGCATAGCGCTTCGCAGAGAAATATCCCATTATTCGCATACCATATTGCAAAACTATCGCATTAAATTATTCGCATGACAATATCGGAAAATTTTTATGCGAATTAAATTATTCGCATAACAGTGTTTGCCAAACTTTAGCGCCTTAAATTATCGCATAATAATTTGCAAACTTTATGCGCATTAATTATTCGCATAACAATATTTGCAAAACGTTATGCGCATTAAATTATCCATAACAATATTATGCAAGAACTTTTTATGCGCATTAATTATTCGCATATGTTTATGTGCAAAAATATAATATACGCAGGTACGGTATTTCGCATTTAATTATTCACAACGTTTGTTTGCAATAGATCTGGCCTGAGTTTTCTTCGCATTCCCCCATAAAATAAATAACGTACATGAAATCATTCGCAATTTGTCATTCGAACATTTTTAATGCGCACTTTGTCATTCGAACATTTTTATCGCACTTTTGTCATTTGCTCTTTTTCATTCGATCAGAAAAATTGGGTCGGTCTTTTTTTACGTGGTTTGTAATTGTAAGATCGGTGGGCAATAAACCAATGCCCACTTCCCGCCGATTATTATGTGTGTGTTGTGTGTTTGCAGGGAGGTAGGGTGTTAAGGGAGGGGGCGAGTGTTGGGGAGAGGCCGAGGGTTTGGGTAGAGGCGAGTGTTGGAGGAGGGGAGGGGTGTTGGGGAGGGCTGTGGGGGGGGTGTTGGGAGCGGAGGGAGGTGTTTGGGGGGGAGCGGGGTGTTACTCTGTGTGGCGGGGGGTGTTGGGGGTTGGTTTTTTAAGGGGGGGGGCGGGGTGTTGGGGCTGGTATTTTATTTTATTTATTAATGACATCTTTACGAGGGTAGCCCACATCAGTGCCATGCATGCTTTCCAAAGGGGCCCTTGATACAAGTTACAACATTCGTTTAAAGAATAAATAGACTATAAATAATTTTCATTACATACACAAATACAAATAAATTGTCACAAGACTACTTACACACGTATGTTAATTAAATAATATGTAAAATATATAAAAAGCTTGAAAGCATACAAATATCCAATATTTAAAATGTGTTCGTTGACACCTCTTTAAAACACTGGAGATTTGGCAAGATTGAAGTGATGAGGTATGCTATTCCATGATCTGGCAAAACCAGAGTACTTGAGGCAGCTTTAACCAGCTTCCGTTTGTGACGATAATGAGATGATTATTTTGAGCTTTAAATCTAGTGTTACAGTATGCGTGATATAGTCTGTGATTGAATGCTGTCCCTCAAGTAATCGGAGCCAGCCCATTGATACATTTGTAATCAAATCTGTCCGAATTATTCTTCCCATAGTCCAATATGGTGGGGTTAGGGAGTGGTGTTGGGACGCGGCGGTATGTTGGGGATGGTCTGGATGTTGGGCGCTGGGTAGGGGTGTTGGGGAGGGGTTTGGGAGGGGTGGGTTGTGAAACTTCCTTAAAACGGCACAAATTCCATTAAAAGGCAAAAAAACCGGCCTGTTTGCCCCCAATCAGGTACCCCCCAGACCCAGTGTCCTTCCAATCAGGGTCGGTGCCGCCCCCCCAATTAGAGAGTTGACTGATTAGAGATGTACTTTAAGGCACATGGAGTCAGTAAGCTTCCATTTTGATGCCCAGGTTAAGATTTAGTTACATGACAACAAAGAACTGTCCACGGCATAGGACGATGGACTTGTAAAAATAAGTAAAAACAAATTTTTTACCTTCTTTTTAAGTCTTCCACAGATAATTATAATGTCAGCGAACGCGAAACAACTCTTTCTGCCCGGTCTATCAGTGATATATTTATACGATCGGAAGGCTGCACAGGCCGGTTTTTGCACCTTTTCAATTGGAATTTTTAACCCCCTATCCCAACCACTCCTCCCAACACCCTCTCCAGCACCCCCTCCCCAACACCCCTTCCCCCTCCCCAACACCCACCCCTCTCTCAACCCTCCCCTCCCCAACACCCTCCCCACTCTAAACCCCTCCCCTCCCCAACAACCCCCCCTCCCCCACCCCTTCCCCACCAAATCCTCGCTCCCCAATACCCTCCCCAACACCTCTTCCCTGCCCCCAACACCCCTCCCTCCCACCCCCTCTCCCTCTCTATACCCCTCCCCTCCCCAATCAACCCTCCTCCCCTCCCCAACACCCTTGCTCCTTCCCAACACCCCCTTACCAACACCAACATGCCTCGCCCTTCCCAACCCTCCTTTTCCCCAACACCATACTCCCTCAACACCCCTCCCTAACACCCCTCCCCAACACCTCCTCCCCCTCACCGAACATCCCATCCCCTACCCACATTAATAAGTAGGTGGGAATGTGGGCATGGCTTATTGCACCCACCGATCGTTACAATTACAAACCACGAAAAACGACCGTACCCATATTTTTCTGACCGACTGAAAAAGCGAATGACAAAGTGCGCATAAAAATTTTCGAATGACAAATTGCGCATTAAGTAATGGGAATAATTTCATGGACAAACTATTATGTGATTTTATTTTATGGGAATGCGAATAGAAACTCATGCGAATAATCTATTGCAAACACTATGTGAATAATTAAAGCGAATACGTACCTGCGCATATCTTTCGGGCTGTGAAAATTGTAGCAAAACACATCCTAAATATTTTACCTGCACATAAACATATGCGAATAATTATTGCGCCATAAAGTTTGCAATATTTGTCATGCGAATAATTTATTGCTCATAAAGTTTTGCAAATATTTGTTATGCAATCATTTTAATTCCATAAAAGTTTGCAAATATTGTAATTTAATTCTCATAAAGTTTTGCAAAATATTGTTATGCGAATAATTTAATCGAATAAAGTTTTGCAAATATTTTATGCGAATATTTAATTCGCATAAAGTTTTGGCAAAATTTTTATGCTGATAATTTAATGCGCATAATGTTTTGCAAATATTGTTATGCTGACATTTCAAAGGCGAAGAAGTCTTCGCGCATGTCAAAAACAATGTGCTAAAAATGCGAATCAGTTATGCGGGACGCACTTCGAAGAAACAATGCAGTAAAACCGAGCGAATTTTTGACCGCATTTAATGCCAGAATCGTTCCATACTCCTTCAACCGTACAGGTGTTTTGTAACACGCTGTGGTTAGTGTCGCTGCACTTTAAGGCGTACTTTTAGGTTACGCATCAAGTATTCACTAATTCGATCACCAAGGTTACCGTAGCATACTACACTTTACGCTTCGAAAGGTCGCCTTACTTTCGCACTCACTGCGCCGTTAGAAGTTCTATAACGGTCTCCCGGGTCTGAATCTCTGAGAAACGGATCCGATCTGGATCTGCCTCCGTTTAGATTGCCCCATAACTCGCAACTCATTAGGACCTTGTCCAAACATGATGCACGATGCTAAGTATTAAGTACTATTTGATCCTTCTTGGACCCCCCCCCCCCGTCCTATGTAAGTGGACATTTTTTCCAACAATGACCCAATCTCTTGATCAATAGGTTAAATTTGGAGAAAACATCCAAAATCCTACACTCGCTACATTTTTCTTGTCATTATTTCTTTTCTAGAATATGTACCTGTGCGAGTCTTACACGATTATTAATAACAGCAAAATCACCACTTTTTTATTGAAACCTGCTGCGAAGTCCAAAATGGAATCATGGGTTTTAAAATGTAACAAATTTTCAATATGAAAGCTCTCATCAACGTGTAAACGCTTTTATGTATACATAAAATTTACAAACTGAAATGCTGAATGCCCGTGGTTTCCATGTACTCTAACTGCTTAACATGTTCAATGTGACTTTTGTGGACATAACATCACTAACGAGAGTCATTTGTGTGCTGCGCTCTTAAGGTCGCGGTTTACGTGAAAGCTAGAACCCAATGTTACGAGTTAAAAGTTTTTGGTTACAGAACACTCGACTGCAGATCGCGTCGGAACCGTTTTTCCAACGGGGAGAAAGAATTGTTCCACGTGAAGAGATTTGCCTTTATTCCCGTGTGTCCGACGGATTTGCACTCGAATCGAACCGACTGAAGACCTTGCACAAGGAAATTCTTTCGAAGAATGTTCCTCGGAAGGTTTTCCTTTTGTACCGTTTTTGTCTGTCGTGTCATAACATTAGAAGTTCTTTTGATGGCCTCGATGGGGGGGGGGGGGGGGAATTTTGGCTTGCTGGGGGTGTATAAAGTGTGCGTACGCGCGTGAGGTAGGTATGTGCTTGTGCATTTTCCACATTCATGAGAAATTAAAATGAGAAACACAGCAAGTTGCAAACCATATGACCACTAATATTATAAATTTCCTTAAGTTATATTTAAGTATTATCATCAAGACGGTTTTTTTCTCTTCTTCTGGAATGTCTCACCATTTTCACAGAATTCACCAAGGACACCGTTGACACAGAGACATATTCCACCTTCTCACAAACCCATGCCGTTTTGACATGGACTTGGATTGCAAGGATCTGGTGCTGTTTAAAAGATATTGTGTGATAAATGTGCAACGAGCCTATCATTCATGCACTTTAATAAGTGATTATCGGCGATAATTTTGTGAATGATCTTCTTTCTATTAATTACATCGGGCCAAATGTTCTTGTCCTAACTACGGTCCAATATTGGTCTTTATAATAGTTACTGCCTTCATAATCTGACAGACCAAGACTCTGGATTTGGTAACTTCTTCAGGGATATCTCAGAAAATCCTCGGTGATCTTGGATTTGCAGCTGGCAATAGTATTCATTGACACTTCTATCCAGATATCTATAGAAACCAACTAGAAGACCTTATGAAAACTTTAGTGTAAAGATATACATCAAGGAAAATGATTTGGAGCTTTCCTGTATCACTTGGCCTTATGTCCAAGAACAATTTTGAGTACGTTTATGACAAGAACAATTTGTAATATGCAATCAATTTCTCAAACTTCGACTCCTTAGATTTTTATGATTGAGTTTTTCTGACAGGGTTGGCAAAAGTTGTTTCTTTCCTCAGGAAGCAAAATGCAATGTTCACATGATACCACAAGACTTTCAACCATTTCCCCGGACCGGCGCTCCCAGCTCCCGTAATTTTTGCACCCCGGTTTTATGAGCAAATCACGTGTCAAACAATTAGTATGGAGCAAAATTAATAAGTCAGAGTGCACAAAAATGTTTTAATGGGCGACGTTTAAAATGAAAGTGCAATTCTACAATATGAGTAATTTTAGTGAGTGCATTCAATATGAAAAAAGCAGCTTAACGGTATTGACGTTACTACTTGCTAGATATTTGGTCTTTTTTTTTGGACAACAAACATAAGACGGAATTACGATCCCGTATTGATAGTCGGAAAATAAAACAATACTGGATGCTGAAATTCTGCTGATATTTATCATTGTACACGGCATACAACATTAATAATCATTATCTAATTCATAATTTAGACGCCTATATTATGTAATGTTTGACTCACGTATGTCACAAAGTACTCCAGTAAAAGATCCATTACAGAAACAGAGATTCACTGGGATATTTGGGACAAGAGAGTACACCATTTTAACAGGGGTTGGGATCGCATGCATCTGGCGGGTGGGTGCTTGTGAAGGAACGTGCAATGGAAATGGTAAGCAAAAATACGAATCAGACGAGCAAAGCAAAACAAAACCCTCTCGTATCCAAAATATCAAACAAAGACGCAATCAACAAACACGCAACATTTAAAACTCAGAGACCCGTTATCGCGGTTAAAATGAACCCTAATTGCCTGGACTGCAAGAATTGTAGGTTGGTGTGTATTCAAAAGTAAAAATTCACTTAATGAGCGGTATTTTGGTAGTAGTGAATTAGTTTTTTTCGTGATTAAAAATCTCAAGAATCGATTCCTTGTCACTAAGTCCGCATCAAAATTTATACTCTGATTGTTGACGCCACGGCTATGTTAATTAGATCAGATAGGGTACTGCGCACCTTCCAGCCAATTGGCCGTCAAAACCTGTAAAGGGCCTTGCACGGAGCTAAATTATGTTGAATGGACTTTTTGTTTGTCCTCCAGATCATCCAACATTAGAAATACAATACATGCAACCTGTTTCACCTGAACATTTCCGCTATTTCTGCAGGTGAGTCTATTGTAATTCTTTGCATGCTTGGGTTGTTCTTGATTCAGTCTGGCAAAATAACCTATTGACCTCCCGTGGCAACCGCCTATTGTCTTTCTTATTTTACAAGATGGCTGCCTATTGCCGTAGCCTATAGGGCCCTTACACAGAGCTAAATTATGGTTGGAATGGACTTTTTGTTTGTCCTCTCGAGATCAACCAAGCATGAGAATAATAATCCATTCACCTGGTTACACTGAACATTTCAGTTCTGTCTGCAGGTGATTCCTTGTATTCTCTGCATGCTTGAGTGGTTCTTGAGGCCGGTCTTGGCTACTATAAACCTATTGACCTTGCCGTGCAGCGCCCTATAGCATTGTCTAAATGCTGACCGTTTTTATAATAATTTTAAATTCTTGACAGAAGCGTTTGGATCTCATGGGGAATCTTTGAGAGTGAAGAAGTATTGCATTTACGGCTGGTCTTACTTTCTTCTTTTTTTGTCTCTTTCCTTTCTTTCCTTCATTCCTTTAGATTTTAAACCAATTACAAACAACCAGGAACTTACGTGTTTCCAAGTTTGCCAGGTGTACCATCGAGACATGACAATGCCCGCACTGCAATTCCCACCATTCTGGACACGGGTCAGGGTACAAGAACCATAAAAGTAAACAGGGGCGTTTTAATGTGGTAAACAATTATATAAACATGAAAATTAGCCTAATTAAATTATTCGTATGAATATCAAAAACATCATGTGGATATAATTAAGGGAACATTTCAACAAGATCGTTAAAAAACTGCTATATTATCAATTGAAGGAAAATAATATTGATAGTATACTCGCAAACGTGATGTTGTCTCAATTTCATAGGATAAAATTCAAGACGTTTCGTGTCAGGATCCTTCCTCATTATTCTAGATACCTTTCCAGATTATGATTCAGGGATATTTTGTCGCTATTATTTTTATTCTATCAATTTGATGGCTTTATTGTGATCGTGATAATAGCGGTTTATTAACACTTACCTGAACAGATAAAGTATCGGAAGCCAGCCCACCAGAAAATTGTATCTGTTTTCACTATTTTCTGTAGTTAAAGCTAAAGACAACAAAGCCATCAAGTAATTGTTTACTGATTGTTGTGTTTAGGGCCACTTGAAAGAAAGAGCCTGACCAACTTCATCAGTTCACCGGTAGAACAATTTTTTTTCTCTGTGTACATGGGAACGACGCTATAACCTTTCCTTTGGTGGTTGGAAATGTATTTCATGTTTAGTTTGGCTGAATTCCAATCAACACTGGGATACTGATTTTTAATCTCTAATATTAATACTATCAAATAAATTGAATACTTGAATAATCCAGCAACTTGGACCAATAAGATTGGAACCGGCGCGGTATACGGTGGTTCCTTCGCACTAGAAGCAAGCCCGATTCCCCACATAGAAATTGAACTCAACAAAAAGAAGTGGCATTTGGATGTAGGTACTAAATGCTTCATTAATCAACCTGCTTTCTTGACTCGATTTTTAAAGACGCGTGTAAAGGAATTCCGAGGGGCCAGTGGTTCAATCCGCCCGAGAACCCACTTTAGGAAATAAAAATGTAATGTAGCAGAACTATGATATTTAGATAGTTGATTCTTACCTAAATTGCACGTTTCCAACGTCCTGCGCTGGAGGATTCACCTAAAAAAAGCCGTGCGATGTTTTATTTTCCATGACGAATCAACATGAATAATTGAATCAATTGGTCCCCTGACCAGACCAGTCCCTTACCATCTCTGTGGGGGTATCCCACGACCCTACTGGTAGTTGTTCAACCCACACTTTGGGCTGAAAGTCATATTGTTTGGTATTTTTGTTTGTTCTACGTTAAACTAACCGGAAACTATAAAAAAGAAAAGAATGCCATATGGTTAGTATCTTCGCATATTCCTGACATTCAAATTCCTCTCCCCACATAAGACAAATTACACAATGTCCACTATTACTATACTACCAATACTGCTCTGATAATATTCCTTTCTCCTTTCACTCTTGATAATATCATAATATAATAGTAATACAATAATCTTATATTTAGATACTATAACGGGCTGTACGGGGCTGTCCTTTTGCCGTTGCGTAAATCCAATAAGAGCAGCTCAAAATTTACATATACCTGCATTAAATTACTATACACACTAATATCTATACCCTTTGTTATACTAAACGGAACAGAAGAGGAACGTTAAGCGGGAAATGAAATTTCATCCTGACGTCGTAATCAGTGCATATGAAAGACAATTAATATAATATATTAGCAGATTATGTACGTTAGGGGGAAATTGCTTTTGTTTTTCATCTTTAACGTTAGGGGGAAATATATTCCGTTTTTCCCCTAACGCCAACCATTATTATGGTACTGCTGCCTTTATTCCGTCAATAATACAAGGAAATTAATATTAATTTAGCACATAGCTGCAATTGTGTATGGATGTGCTGTACAACGCATGATAATTAAATAATTTACAAAACATACAAAATGTACAACGCCTTTTTTGTAGCGACTTTTAAACCATAAAATTACATTGGTCGAACAGGTCGACCTTGTAAAGACAAACTTTGTTAATCAATAATCTACTAATTAGCCAATCTTGTTGCACTTAATTTTTGTCTTCTTTTTCTAAAACCTTAAACGCTATTGAAACGTACGTAGACTAATATTGTCATAGTGTCCATTCATATCGTCGTGGTCACGCCATACTGTCGAATTCACGTTTTATATAGCGCTAAGAAAACGGGTTTGTCACCAGCTAAAGAATGTTGTCGCCGTCTGTGCAAGGGCAGTAATTTAATTTTCCGTTCGATATTGTATTTCATGGTGCATTCAAGCGCCATCGGTCTCGATCAGGTTATTGTATTGGGTTGCAAATTCGCATTTATTAATCTTGGCAGCGTTCTGGCTATCGCAGTGCTTGTTGTTTTTTTTTCACATTGCATCTTTTTTCATCACATGCGGACGTGTGGTCAGTTTTTTCCGAAAATTGGTTTCTATGGAATGTACTTGTTATTCGACATTGGATTCTCCATTTCGTGTGCCCAGTTACTTTTATATGGTTTTTGATACATCGGCTACCGCTTTGGTATAATCATCTAACTACGATTAGTTTCTGCTTCGGAACATTCGGCTGTTTGGATCAGGTCATCAAGAAATATTGATGCAGTTTTTGTCAGTTTCATTCCAAATAAAATGCCTTCGCGATCAGGTCGGATGGCGAACCAGTGTTACTGGAATATTCAATCAATGGAACATTGTAGACGGGCCATGTCACATCGCATGGCCGTAGATCAGCCGGGTTAAGCGCTCCAGTAGTTGTAAACAACGAATTTTCGTTTAACCCACCGTGTTGTGTAAAGTTTGGTGCCAGTAGCCGTCCAAATGGCGATCAAAAAAAAAAAAAAAAGAACGGCAGCCATAAGCGACCGTGAGGCGTATACGGGCAAGGCCTGCGGTCCATGATCAACACCCGTTGGTTCACTTCAAGGGCAATGACAGCCTCCGTTAGCCAATGTACAACAGTTTGCGTTGCAAGGACAATAACCGATGGTCAATATTCGGCACCCAATACCTAGAGCGATGCCTCAACGAGTGCAAGTCATGCCACATTGCAAGTAATTTGGTTTTCGGACTTAATTAATGAACCCGTTGCCAATGTTACACTAAATTCCTGGCGGGGGTTGTGTCAAAATTCTAAGTCCAGTTTTTTCGAATATGCACTAATCTTATCATCAGTCATCATGTTATACCGCTGTTTGAGAGGCACGTTTGGTACGTTTGTCCGGGTATAAACAAAAATATCAATGGCGACCACTTTTTACCACTATTTCTGGTTTTTATTCCATTAACTACATCCTGTGTCAATTTGTCAAAGTTCATTGCGGTCAATTTTTTTCCTAAATTCTGCTTTTCAACAACGTCTTTCCATGGAGAATTGACGTATTGAGGGCACTTCAGCATTCATTTCATGCCTTTGTAGGCCAATGCATGATTCCCCAATGGATTTTTTCTGGTTTTCTTCAGAGGTACTATCTCTTGCCATGCCCCTACCTTATATCAGTTGTCAATATTTGTCGCCACTGATTAAATATACTCTAAATATAAAAGAACAACTTGCATGGGGTCAACACTGTGTTTCAAATCTTCAGTACCGATAGTGAGGGGAGTTAAGTTGTTTTGGCTTCACTGTGAAGCATTAATAGATTCAAGGGTCCTGTGGTTATGAAATTTGTAGTTGATGGCGGGAGTCATTTTTTTTAAGTCGAACAAGCCAAAAGGCAAATATTCCATTTCCAGTGTGGCTGGAAATATTCGTGCCGTTTATATCCTCTAAAATCCTTAATGTGGGGTTTTATAATATTGTGCAATTTTATGTCATATGGTTATGTACTACATAAGGAACCATCGGAAACCTGAACTTTCATTTTAAAATACTGATTGACGTTCAAATGAGAAGAAATACAGGGCAATAGTTTCGGTGGTTCCTGGTGATTTTTTTTTTCAATGATTTACTGGTTTTCTGGGCGTTATCATTATTAATAAAATAAAAATCTTTAAAAGGGAAGGGCCGTGTCAAGGGAATTATCATGAAAACTGTGCCACGAATCGTGGTGCCAGCACAGCAACTTCAACAGGGTAATAATTTTTTCAATATAGTTGTCCAAAGGTCAAGTTATCGTGTTTTGTTTAATATTATTATTAATATCTGGTTTATTAATCTCATAATAGCCGATGGTTAAATTGCCCATAGTCAACAACAAACTGTTCAACAAAACTGTCAACTTCGAGGCTACAGCTTATCAGCCCTATGTGCAACATCCAAACAAACTAACTAAAGTACAAACACACATGAGTGGCAAGTGAGATCGTTCATGGTTCCTTGTGGCCCATAGCAAATGAAACATGAAGTGAGGGGTAATTCTGAGTTTATCCAGTATTTACTTATGGCAAATTTAATCCAGGATTTATTAGCCCCACTGAGATTTTGAACCGGGATCTTGTAGTACCAAGCAAGCTCCCAACCAATTAGTTCCGCGCCATTCTCTGTTTAGTTTACATCCACGTGGGCACCATGATGTGCATTTGTTCAGCGTTATTTTATTCCTACCCTGCCTGGACTGAGATTGATTGGTTTTGTGTTTTTCTTACAGATTAGCTGGCATATAAGGGGTCCGTATTCAGGTGATTTGGTGCAACTTAATTAATTACAGATTGGCATATCATAGCTTTGGTATGTTTGTATAAGGAATCAAATTGGGAAGAATTGCGGGTCCATTCGCCGGTAAAATGTTTGGATGGCAGGGATCGTGTACTGTCCAGGACCATTATAGTAATTTTGTTGTGGCCATATCACACGTGATAAGAGCTAGGGGATATTGTGGCTATTTACAGAAAATCAGCATTAGGTATCACCATTACCCCGGTGATTAGAGTTATCATGAGGTCAAAATAAACGCCATACTATTAGATAAGCCTTTCATTGGGGCATCATGTTCCCCAGCCACTTTTGTCGTTTTTCTCTTCTTTTTTGGATTGGGCTTCAAATCGATGATCGCCCTCTTGCATGGTCCAGCCATTCCACTTTTGGCTCATTTCCATCGCGGCTAATGGATGCGGGTTATCACATTCATGCCAGGCCTCGTTTGTTTTTTCAAGATATTTTTAAGTTTGTGGGGTGCACCTTGGCACCAGGACGAATTAATGTCCACCTCATTTATCGCTTACATAGTCTCCCTAATCATTTCCGTGTTTTCAAACTGTTTTCTGTGGCCATACGAATAGTAGGGAATTAAAGATAATTTGGTAATGCCATAAAGCTATCCAACCGCTCGCTCGCGAAATTGCAATTGCTAACTGGTTCCTTAATCATTCGGTCTGGCATTGCATCCCGCTAGGCAGGCTTTCCTTCGTGTTTGATTGACTACATGGCGCTAAACAGGCATGGTTTCAAAATTTAATTGTCCAAGGTGCAAGCTGGCCTGCAATTGGCAAACGTGGCTTATATTTTTGCTTTATATTTGAGGAATTCCCTTTATTCCAAGGCAAAAAAAAAAACATTTGTGCACATCGCTCAATAACATGGTTAGAGTTTTCCCCCTAGTCCTTGGGGGTGACATGTTGTGGAAAATCGGATAATACTCAGGTCGGATACCTTCAGGAGAATCATATAAGAATAAATAAACTTCTATCTAAGTCTACATGGGGCTCATATCAAAGTTTTGAATCTAACAACTTCACATTCATTTGATTGGGCATGGCCGCTCAATTACCTTCTATTGTCGCTTATGTTGCGTTTGCGTTTTAGAATTTTAGGCTCACTCGTCAAGCTCTTTGAATACACGTGTGCTCCTGAAATGCGTTTATCCTCAAAATTTTTTGTGTCTGTTCTGGTTATTTTATTTTTGAAATCACATTGTATCACGTGCCTTTCCGTTTTCAAACTGCTCAATTCGGCAATTCCACCCTCATAAACTAGATGGGATGTGTGTTTGTTACATTTATGTGTTCTGTATAGGCCATTAAACATATCTGCAAAATAGGCCGCATGGTCTTGTGCGGCTATTGTTAATTCATTTAGTGCGTGTTTTGGCAAATGTAAGTTCAGAATTTAATTTAGGCATTTCTGCGCTTGGTTTGCCACCTCCGATTTTTTCTCTTATTATTTGTGTTGACAACATGTGGCGCTAAACAGTCATGGTTCCAAATTTAATTGTCCGCAAGTTGCAAGCTGACCTGAAAATGGCAAATGTGGCTTATATTTTGCTTATTTGGAGGAGTCCTTATGTCCAAGGCAAAAAAAAAAAAACATTTGTGCAAATCGCTCAATAACAGGTCAGTTTTTCCCCCTATTTTCGTGGCAATATCTTGTGGGTGACTGTTTGTGGGAAAACGGATAATACTCAGGTCGGATACCTGCAGGATATCATTCTAATAATAAATACACTTCTAAGCTAATCTACCATGGGCTCATACAAAGGTTGTAAATCTAACCAACTATCACATTCATTTGATTGGCATGGCCCGCTCAATTCCCTTCTATTGTCGCTTATATTGCGTTTGCGTTTAGAACTTTAGGCTCCTCGTCAATCTCTTTGCATTTGAAGCTTTGCCTTCATTGTCAGGGAAATAAGGGAAGGAGTAGGCTCTTAATCCACCACACTGGCTAGAAAACGGTTAACTTTGTGTGTAGTATTAATTTCATGGCTTGTGCAAATTTTACCGTCATTTGCAATCGGCATATGTGGAACCGTGTTAATAGCATTCTTCTTCTAGCCCTTTTTGGTTTGTAGTGTAGGGAATACACCTGTGCATCCATGAATGCGTTATCTCCAAATTTTTTGTCTGTTCTGGTTATTTATTTTTGAATCAAATTTTTTTCACGTGCCTTTCCGTTTTCAAACTGCTCAATTAGGCAATTCCACCCTCAAAACTAGATTGGATGTGTGTTGTTACATGTATGTGTTCGTATAGGCCATTAACCTATCTGCAAAATAGGCCCATGGTCTTTGTTTGGCTATTGTTAATTCTTTAGTGGCGTGGTTTTGGAAAATGTAAGGTCAGAATTTAAATTTAGGCATTTCTGCGCTGGGTTTTGGCCCCTCAGATTTTTCTCTTATTATTACCTCCGAGTAGGTGCTGCGACTTAAACTGAAATGCAAGGGGTTTGACTTTGCGCCATGAAATATGGTCCGTTGGAACTCTAATGTTTTTTCGGCCATATTAGGTCTGTCCCCATATAATTGACTTTCTTTATTTTAATATATCATTCCATGTCACAATTACCTGCTTTCTTTTCAGAAAATGCAGGTGTGTGAGCCGTAAGCAATTTTTACATGCGCTTCGCGGAAAACTTATCAAAGGTCTGACATATATTTTGCAGCATGCTTTATAGTCAGTTTTATTTCTGGCTTTACGTGATTTAAATATCTTACATGTCCATTTGCAAGTAAGTTTTTGGTTAGACTTTTACTTGTAGGCTACAGAGGAAGTGAAGTCACACGGGAAAGGGGGATGTACATATCAGGCAAACATAAAGGTCTTGTGAATCTGCCTCCCAGTCGAATGATTTTTTGGTCCGAATTTTATCTCGGATATTCTAAAGTGTAAAACCAGACGGGCGGGGAGGTCGGTAGCACTTGGATCTCAATGATAATGCTCCATGTTCTCAATGATTGGATAACGCACACATCTTCCAAGAACTCCCATGTTTTTGCAACCCCCATTTGATGTCGTCCTGGTTGGTGCTGTTTTGGATGATCTTGGCATGACGTTAATCGGGGTGCTCTTGTTAAGGGCCTCGTTTTTTCTTCAAATTCCCTGTGGAATTCTGGTTTCAACGCGCTAGTGGTGGTTTCTGATATTACAGTTTTTTTTTTAAAAAAAGAAAAGGGGGGTGGTTGTGTAAATTTTTGTGCCAAAACTTTCTTATGGCGGAAATCTTGAAATTTGTAATATTCTGATTTATTATTTATATGTCAAGCCATTAGGAATTTAACAAATTGTGGAGGTTTAGGAAGATGGCCTGGCCAATTGTACGGTCGATGGCATGAATACCTGCGTTTGGTGTCCGCTTCCAGGAAATTCTTCCTATCCATCCAATGAGGTCTGGCTACAGAATGTATGGTAACCTTACAAGGCTCTAGGCTACATATTTGTCATACCAGTTAAATATTTTTATCATTCAGGTTCTTTTCTGCATGTATGCAAATGATTTGTTTTGATAGCAAAATAAAATTGTACCTTGTGGTCCTGCATGTGACAGATTCTCAGTTGGCAATCGGGTGTGAAAATGCCTATTTCTAGCTTGTGACAACTGATTTTTGGTCAAATTGAGTATGTTGAGCTGGTTGCATTATGTACCGTTAATTGTACCACCCAAAAAATAAAAAAGGAAATTAGCATCTCCTAACCAAAATAGCCGCAGTCTAAATAACCCCATTTTTGTATAAATCGGTTTCACAACAATCGAATACGTATTCGATATCTTTGCGTGAGCCAAATATCTCAAAGCACACAGATAATTGTGAACGAAATACGTATTCGCTGGGAAAAGATTGCTACTTCAGTTATAACAATCTATAATAGGTTCTATCTAGATTGAAGGCAATAGGTGAAATTCCTTTCTATACTTCATGAGGAATTGTTCATAGTTATTTCAAATTTTAATTTTTGTGTTGGTTTTAATTATCTTACTTGTACTTATTGAAACCCTACGGTCCGGTGTGTGGCGTCCGTGAAAAGATAATCAAAGTTTTTTTTTGTAGTTTTAAAACATTTGTACAAATACACCAAATTTGTCACTTTAGGGGGCATAGTGACAATAACCCTCGTATTGCCAAAGGGGAGAGTTACCACCCGCGTAAACTTTTCCCTCCGTGCTCAAAAACGTTAAAAACCTTTTGTTACGTCTTCCACATTTCACATCCTTCTGCTAATTTAGGCGAAAACAAATGTTAAGGAATGCACCGTCACCGGGGTTTAGCGCTCGAAGTCGATTGGTTGGGAGTGTTCTATTACTCCCCCCCTTTTACCTAAACCCCCAAACAAAATAAATTGAAAATGCAGCAGTCTGATTGGTTCAGTTTACTGCCCATATTCTGCAATAATGAGGCCGCGAATGCATATTCTTACATTTATTTTCATTAATCAGTATTACAATACACATAAATGAAGGTTATTAACTTATAAACCTATACAAATAACAAAAAATAAAATCAAGTTGTTTTAGTTAATAGAATAGAAATACGGTTTTGTAGTACATCTATGGGCCATAATGTATCCTCGGGCGGCAAAATATAAAAATATTGGCGTCTATTATTTAGTTTTTCTGACCTCGTGGCACTTTTCGCCTATAAATAACTGCATTACCCTTTAGTTATTAGTGCATTAGTTCAAATTATATGTTGATTAAACACTAGTCTTTTCCATATCATTTGCAATGGGGCAAAACCCCAACAATGACATCAAATATCCTACTTTTTTATGCACAATCATTTTTTCATTTTTATACTCTGATGTGTGTCTGGGAAATGACCAAGTTTGCCAACTTGTGAACTTGACGTCATTGTGACCCATACTAGGTATGTTTGGAAGCAATAGAAAACGTGGACCAATACATCAACTGGTACCAACATCGAAATCATCTATTGCTTTATAATAATGAATACTCGGTTGTTCACCACCCCATCCCTTAGTAACCGTGTTACAAAAATAGACTTGTAACATATTGTGAAAGTTTGATTTCTTGAGTTAACGTTGGATATTCTGCAAACTAAATATAACTATATCATATTCAAATGCTCGCCTTTCAGGAACAATTGATATTTTCTGGGAAGTTTGTTTGTATAAGCTTAGTGCCCTCTAAATGGTTTAGCTTATTTACCTGTTAATTCGTTTCAATGTTTGGTACATATTTTACGCGTTTTACATTATTCAAAGATGGAAACTATATGTAAGGAAAATGTAAGAAAACGAGAATAGACGGTCTTTTTGTAACACGGTGTAATTTTCTGATGCGTTGGTCATCGTGGTCATCTGCGATATATCAACGAACGATAATTCGTTGAATGCTTCACATTATAACCGCTTATGGAAGTCGTTGTATAAACTTTGCATGGTTTAGTAAATAAACACATGCAATAGACACGTCGCCTTCGTCGTTTTTTCCATTTCATTAGACATCGTAATCGTCATCGTCATCGTCGCCTTCATCTTCATTAGACATCGTCTTCGTCATCATCGTCCATCATCATCATCACGTATCGAGCCGCATCGTCACATCATCACATCAGCATCATCATCGTCAAGCACGATTTTTCTTATTTTATCGTTATTGCCACCATCATCACCGCCATCGGTATTCTTATCATCGTGGCTCATCGGCATCATCATTTTTAAAATATTAAAAAACCCTGTAGCTATAGTAATCTCACCATACCAACATTATAAATCAACGGGGTTTCATGCCGTCGAATACGTATTCGACTCCTTGAACCACAGCGAATCAAACATTTGGTTTTTGACAAACAGTCGAATCACATTTCATGGCCATTTTGATAAGAAAACAGTTGTTTCATGGTATTTTAATACTGTCATCAGTTAGTACCATTCAATGGCTTTAACACACAACTAAAATAACCATCTCCCTTTATTTAATATTTAATTACACGCATTCATAAGTAAGTTCAACGTTCAACGCCGTTTCTCAGAACTAGCATTTATGCCGATTCGACAGTATGCAGAACGGCCTCAATATTTATCTATGTATTATGCTGAATATTTGAAAAAAGATAAAAATTATTTACTACTTGCGGCACAGGAACACGTTCCTTTAGCCTTCTGCTATTTTATATTTATAAAAAGCGTAACTGTTTAGCATTTAGTGCTTTGGGTCACTTGTGACACTGGTGAATTAGCCAACTTTTTACGGAATAAAGGCAGATTTCTGCCCTTTATTCCGTATGAGTCCAAATTCTAAAATACTGATTTCTCTTCAAGATCTCTGAATTGAACCCGATGTGCCATCGAATGAAATTTGTATATTAATACACTTTTATGTGGAACGGACAAGGCATGTGATTTTTAGGCACAGAGGTGTAAACTTAAATACAGCAAGGTGGTAAAAGATTATGTACAGTTCAGAAAGCAATTTGCTAATATGGTGTTTCGCATTGAATCCAGTAGAACAACGTGATGGAATTTATTTCAATTGTCGATCGGAATTATTATGAATATACTTGCATCTGCTCCATGCAGTATTCTAGTTTGTGTCACGCCATGTATGACTGTACTTTTAGCTCAGCTTTTAGCGTGTTTAAAAGCTATTGTTTATAGGCACATTGGTAACATTGGATTATCTGGGATGAAATGCATTGGTTATGGCACTTCGGTCTTCGTCTTTTCCTCCCTATCCTCCTTTACCACTGCCATGCCACCAATACTAACCCCGCACAATAGCATAACCGAAATCACAACCATGAACCCTAAATAATGATCCTAAACCCTAAATCACAACATAAGTAAACCTTAAACCCAACATACAACACACAGTCTTAGCAGGATTTTAAACATGGGCATGGGGTATGGCGAAGCCAATGAGGTGCATTTCTCCAGATTCTCTCCATCCCTCCTAGCAACATGGCAGAAGTACTGTAGCTTTGTTTCACAACTATGTTATATAGAGTGTGTCTTTCTCCCCAATATCATGCCGAATGTTCTCATTTGTCGGTTGGGCTGTCCATGGAATGCACAGAAGCTTTCTCCAACTCCACTTCTCAAATGCAGCATTGATCACCATGTTTCACATTCATATTGCAATTGGGAAATCAAAGCGGAGACAAGCCTGATCTTTGTTGCTTTGCTGATACTTCTGTCCTTCTACAGCTCTTGTACTGCAAACATTGATGTCTTTGTCATTGCAATTTGACGTCTGATCTCAACTGAGCATCCGCCTTTGTTTTGTTATCATAGATCCCAGGCGGGGTTTCCTTCTTGCTGGTTGACGATCATCACCTTGGTCTTGGCGGAGTAGATACATTATCAAATGCAAATGTTCTGTTATAGCAGATAAAGGCTTCGAAATTTGCTATAATTAATTTGAGAATAAATTTAAATTTCATTACCCCCTTTTGAGCTAATTCGCAAATTTAATGTTTGATGACAATCGTGATTGTACTGACTTTCATCATGTTCATGAGTATAGCAGGAAAGTGCTAGTGTTTGTTGGATTAAGGCTGACTTTCATATATATGCCTGATGCTTTTTTCACTAATTCCGTATAATTTAGTGTTACCGACATCTACGGTGATATATCTGTCAGAAAACCTTGATCCTGGAGCGATCCAGGAGTGAGGCTGGATCGAGGCAGGGTCGCTCCTTTATGTGTGGAAAAAGTGCGCTCCATGGAGCGCTCCCGATTATCACTCCAGGTATCGCACCTGTCTCGCTCCAGGTTTATGATATGACGGAAGAAACCTCAATATCCCATTGCTCTTTATTCCGTAATGAATAAAAACAAAAAAGACCCATTGCGCTTGATTCCGTAAGGAGTAAAAAAAAAACCTAACCCACTGAGTACTTTCTTATATTCTTAGCTTTATTTTTATATTCATAGTGTCAGAGGGAGTAGAACGAGGAGCGCTCCTAAAATGGAGCGCTCTTTTCCAACATATACCACCATACTTCCTTGACGCTCCTGCCCGTTTTTAATCATACAGAATAAGCGCAATAGTACCTGGAGCGAGGCATAGCGATACTGGTGCGAACCTGGAGCGAGCAGCGCGATCATGTATGGTGGTATATGAGTCGAAAAAAAGCGCTCCATGGAGCGCTCCCGATTTTAGAAGCGCTATCCAATTTTAGGAGCGCTCAGTTCTCTCTCCATTATGACACTATAGAATTTATAAAAATAAGATCTAAGATATAAGAAAGTACTCATGGGGGTAGGGTTTTTTTTTTTTTTTTACTAATGACAGGGAATAAAGCGCAATGGGATATTGAGGTTTATTCCGTCCTTTCATTAACCTGGTCACGCAGAAAGGGGCGATACCTGGAGCGATAATCGGGAGCCCTCCATGGAGCGCACTTTTTCGATCATATACAACAAATCTGCTTTGCTCCTGGGTTGATCTGGATGGAGGTTTTCCGACAGATACCACCATAGACATCACTTTCGCGTTTTAAGCAAGCGTGGCGATCAATAAATTACGCTCTCTTATTTTACGCAACATGCAATTATACAACACATGTGTACATCAATGTGTTGACTAGTCCACATCAAAGAACGGATTAAATATGGTATGATACCGATCTTCATGTGAGGCCCCAAATGCAAACAAGTTGGCCTCAATCAGTGCCAGGTAAAGTACAGATTTTACACCTCTCAGCATGGATAGATATCGCCGAAAAAGTTGATGAAGGACAGGAAGTGTAAACAAATCTCACTATAACATTTATTCTAGGCGTCACAGCTTTCTTCTTTTTGACCAATCAGCACCATTAATTTTAGGCATATATTATATTTGTGATCGGGAAGTTTAATAAAAACTGGTTTGTGGTGCAGGAAGCAGTTATTAAGCATTAAGAATCGAATTTGGAGACTCTCTTTTACAGAAAAATACATAGGTTATTAGATTGTTTGTTGTCCTAGTAATATCGCTCCATATGGATGGGCACTTACAATATTTTGAGTAGTGGGTACCTGCGCAACTACGAAAAAATATGGACGCTGACCCATCCAATATGCACAACGATATTAGATAAAATTAACAATAATATCTTCAGTCTCATTCTTATTTAGTTTTGATTGGTTTATTCGTCAAATATCTTTCGATTCAATTGAATTAGTTGAAAAGACAAAATATTCTCCCTCCTTCAAAAAAAAAACTGGTCTTGATCAGTACACGCGTACCTTACTAACGCGCGCGTAAAACCCTGCGACAACACAAACTATATAAGATCGTCTCCATAGTAGATAGGCAAAACCAATGATAGTGCGTGTTTGCTTACTAAGCCCTCGCTCACAAATAACAATAATCCCTTATTACATTACTGTCTATCTTTATGTGGCTACAAATATTTTCAACGATCAAATTCATGGTTAAAAGTAAATTCATGTCGCAATAAAATAACAATGATCTATTTGACAACAAACAACTCCAACATAGAAGATACATTGAGATAGTCATCGTCGGGTCAACGTATCAATGTCGAAAGAAAAGATTATATGAGTGAGTGTCAATAAGGTTTCAAATGAATTTACAGAAACACTAGGACTATACGGTAACTGTTTGTTAACTTTGTTAATTACTGGTGCTTCTAAAACCATATAACCAAGTAGGGCATGTAAATTTAAACAGTTATTGGTCGTAAATTATGTAAGAAAGTAGCGATACCACAGAGAGAAAAAAAATAAATAAACTATGTTTAAAATAGACTCTATCAGAATATGTAACATTTATTAATTTAGGTAAATTTACTTAATTAGATCAATTTTACTTAATTAGGTAAAAATTTTTACTTAATTATTATAGGTTTCTATTTTTACATAATTTGTGGAATTTTTACATAACATATCGCTGCGAAAATGTTAAGAAATGAAATGGGTCAAATGTAGATGAAAACATTAATGGAGATGTTAATTTTTAAATGTTCCTTCAAGAAAAAACATTCTTACGCTTGTGCAACATCATGATATACATGTATACGTTACACGTATTTTTTAGGCTGTTTTGTAGTAAAACAGTTGAGCAACATTAAGGATAACTCTAATTATTTAAAGTGATATAAAACAGAATGGGAAACAAAGGTATGAATGAGTTCAATATCAAAGTTGCAAAACAGTCGTTTAGATAATTTCTACAGTTCAAAGTTCTCGTTCGACAGTCTGGCTTGGGATTTCCTTTCCTTTTCTTTTAAAATATATAATGATAAAACACGCTTGACCGAGTCCTGTTCAATATCAGGGTATACGATCGGGAAGGGACAATAGCTTGGAAAGATTCAAACTTGGCCTTCACACAGTATTCAAATTGTAGTGTATATACTTTCCGAGTTCTGCGCAAATTTTGGAGATATTTTCAGCGTTACTTGTTCAAGTTGGAGGCGTCTGCAGTGGGTTATGCCACGTATGAGTCATGGCGAAGAATAATGAGTGCTACTGTTTGGGGTTTAGACCTCATCATCCCTTATTACGTAGCATTTCTTGTCTACAAGACCTTTTTGGGGGTTATCATCAATTGTTGGTACGCATGTGCTTTGAATTTAGAATCAAGTTTTCCGTGTTATACTTAGGTATACTACAATTTGAAAATAGCAACATTACTGGGTGCATTGAAAACTTGACTTTATCCTAACTAAAATTTGTATATTTTATCTTAATCAAAGTTGATGCATAACTAGGACTAAGACAATTACCAATAAATGAGGGTCGTTCTTTTTATTCAATAATGTAATCATTTTTTGAGGTAGGCTGTATTATGGTTTAATTAAAAAAAGATTAAATATGCTCAATAAAGACTGGCCGATATAAATTCTTAGGAAGTTACTGTAAATTTATCATTCCTTAATTAATTACTGGATGGTGTGAACTCTATTGATGATTGTAGGATTTGTTAATTTTTTTTCCTGTAATAAATAAAATGTTTATTGGCCCATCACATGATAACGCTGGTAAATGCATAGTATCTTGTGAGTTATGATTATATATTAGTGACACATTTCAAAAGCAAAACAAACACCGACGAACACAAAATCGAGTTACAGTAGTACATGATATTTCATTTATTATTTTGGTTTTCCTTTGTAAAATTAGTTGTTTACAAAGGCAGATTATTGCTAAGACAATTGTGCTCCTTAAAAGGGGGGTTATGGTAAGATCTGATTGTTTGCATTCATTTTTACATTAAATTTTATTGTATATCTCCTGATATTTTCCGATTTTGTTAAGAAGTGTATGTAATGCGTACTATATTCATATTAGTGTTGGTAAGACCCTTTCATAGGTTTTCATTAAGTTTTGTGTTGGGATATCGCATCTTCTTGGGGAATTTATCTCGTTTCTCTATAATATTTAAAAACAATTTGAAGGAGGAGAGAGTTTAATCTCCGCTTAAGGCTAATCGATTCAATCTATAGTAAGGGTCTTGAGTTCTTTCGTACGAGGCTTAATATATCAGTTAAGGTAAAATAACTTGCCCTTAAAACCCAAACTGTACAATTAGAGTTACCCACGTTGTGTTCTGTGGTCAGTTAAGATCAATTACAGGTAGCTGAAATGGCTAATAAAAGAAAAGTTATTGCAAGTTATCTCAAAGGAAACGAAAATCCACGGTGCCAAAGAGTAATTCCGGAGAAAATGATTGCCTATATTTTTGCCCTTGTATGTGATAAGATTTTTCTTTCGGTTGTAACTTTGACTTTTGTGTACATACCCGGTACTTATCTTGAGGACGAGTGAGAAAGGGTAGCCTGGTAGTGAAAGTAGTGTTTACGTAACATATCCCATAGCAGGCATGGGGTCATTTATGATTTTTGCACCTAAAACTCTTTGTTTTGTTTTCTTTCGGTAACCATCATGACTCTAAACTTGGATAATAATGCATACGATATTGGAAAAAATGTTAGTGATAATTCCACTTTATCATGAGTTATCACAGAGATATTACCTAAAATGTACGTCGTAATTTCAAATTTTATTTGTGTGAAATTCCAGTTGAAAGGTTATAAAGTTAAAGGATTGTTAACATCTTTTACACATTTCAACTACATATAAAACAGAAGAGGAGTGACGTCATAAAAGCTGATAAATAGGACAGAGAGCAATCATTATGATAGTTACTAGATTGGAGAAGTAGGCGGTTATAGCCTTAATGTAAAATATTACATTTATACTCTGTTATCTTCATCAATCATTATAATGTATACGTGATTGTGAGCTGATTATGACATGATCGCGGTTTGGGCCTATCATATCGCAAGACTGCATGGGTAATTGGGTTAAAGCATGGTAGGATCCAGTTATGATAATACCTGGTTTGGTGTCAAAACATCTCCATATTGGAATAGATCCTCTACAATATCTAATTTGAAAAGCCGTCAATGCAAGAATATGTTTATATATTTTAGACACTTTTGTTTGTTTGTTAGTTTTTTAAAGAAAAAATGTCTGCTTTCGGGCCTTATTAACTCTTATTGGCCTTGTGCGATTTTCCTCCACATTGTTTTTCTGTTATGTATATAGCATGTTTTTAATCGTTAATTTTATATATATATATATATATATATATATATATATAAAATAATGGCAATATTTTGAAAAAAACATTATTTTTAAACAAATCACACAAAAAATATTTATCTTCTATTTTTTAAACATGTAGGCCGTATTAGGACATTTCGGTATCATACCCACCCGGTTACCAGGAACTTTCCCCGAATCGACTAGTCAGCTGGCACACCTCTTAGTCATATCCAACTATGAGCCATGTTGTATGATTTATGAAAATGTATGAGCCATGTGCAAAACTACCAGAATTTTCTCACAAGAGAACTCTGTAGTGCTTATACAGAGTTAAATAAAACAAATGGTCGCTTTAGAAAATTAATTTTATATAGTTATTGTATTAATTACCATTATCAAATATTGTTATTGATTAGCGTGAGTAACACGTGACGTCAAAGTCTCGCACTTGTATAAAGGCGCTAAATAAAAGCTAAAACTTGTTACTTTGCACGTTTGACACTTATTGTAAAGCTTATTGTCATTCATATTAGGTCACATGGGTTGAAATATTAAGTACAATATGCTAGTATAAAATGTCAGAAGACACCACCACGCGAGCATAACAAAGCGCAACATTTTAGCTTGGTACGTCTATTTAAATATAGATTCATACGACTTTGTAGCAGCACTGTAATTTGAAAATGTTGTGAATGCAACACAGTCGAATCGACCAAAATATTCAGATTGTTTGAAAATGTGGATACTGTACAGCATACGTTTTCATTAAAGCACTTAGTACTTAAAGAATACAAATATGCTTCACATATAAAGCTCTATAAAATAAAAGAAAAATGTAGATACCACTTTGTTGCTTTCTTACAAAGCGAATCCAGTCATAAGGGATATATCCAATAAGTGGATTTGACCCGCAACCGTACTACCCCTTAAACCAGATTTTGTGCTTAGTGATATAAACAAATGAAAAGAAATAAGTCGAGTTGCACCCTTTTTCACTCCATATTTGACCTAACCTTAAAAAACACTTAATTTTAACAAACAATTTATCGTATCTCAAGGCATTCCCCTTATTTAACTTGAGTAAATGCATTGGAATGCCCTATTGAAATCATTGCTTCAAATTCAGGGTCAACGCATTGAAGGTACCGTGACCTTAGCTTAAGGCCATGGTATTATACGAATTATTATACTACCATGCCACCCTCAATAAGTGAATAAAATGAGCAAATTGTCAAATCAGTCAAGTCAACAGTATATATACACAATGTCCGTATATTTGTCTAGGATACAGTGAGGATATACTTTTAAAATGCTCATTACCTACAAGAACAAAAAGGTCGATTATCCTAATATAGATGTAGTATTTTCGAAATAAGAGATACATTTAATTGAGGGGTCTGTCAAACCAATGTGAGTTAATGTTTCGTATAACCCCTCAATATTGAAGTAGGCTATTAAAGTATACATTTATTTAAAAGATGCCAAGGCAAAGATTCCCAAAACCTTTATTAAATTTTGAAAATAATTACCAAAACTTTATGTGTTCTCCCTACTTCCGGTACCATATATCTCTATAGGAAAACATTAATTGAAATTTATATCTTCGAGAGAATATACTTAAGATGTTCGGTTTTCTCCATTTTCAACATTTTAGCCAGATTCCGGATTTGTGCAAAGCTATCGGTAAATAACGAATGGTTAAAGGTCCGCGTTAAACGCACCGTAAGCCATAAATATTGAAATATTGTAATTGAATGTGCTTTGATATTATAAAAACCGCAATTTTGAGTATGCCTGTAGTGACACTAACCATACGGATAATTTCCTCATTGCAATTACGTTGTGTTTAAGCTCATTTAAAAGCCATTGAGGAAAATGCACCTGTTGCTGGGCACTGGACGCGGCATAATTTGCATTTGTGGCAGCCATTAATGGCGTTGTAGTTAACGTAAAAGGCTTGGTTCATTAGAACACAAATGAAATTTGCGTCTATATTGGATGGTAATATCGAAAATAAGGAATAACATACCTGATATTGGCTCCCCATTCGGTGAATATTCATGTGTAGTAGTAAATATTGCATATTGTGCAGTTCCGGGTGCCCCCGTAATTTCTCCTACTGTTAAATAAGTTTGGCAAATTTGTTCTTCAGTTTGTGCTTGTGTTGAAACACACACAAATATCCATATTGCTGTTGTTATTGCGAGTCTTGATAAAGTTTCCATTTTTGAGACGTCTAAAAATATTGGTGTATGATATCCGTCGTGTATTAATCCAGTTCCAATTGCTATGTAACTTATGACGTTTCCGGTGTTAAATTATGTACATGTACTGTTCCTCTTTTGACGACATGATGAAAGGCGACAGTAGTTTCGTGCACAGCGAATTCGTATATACACTAATTTTTAATATGTTATTCACGTTCATCGGTGTGTAAATTGCCTAGTCGCATACGCATTTATTTTACCAATCACTGCTACCAGTGAAAAAAACACAATAGCGCGATAGCGTACAGGTGAACCCGTGGGCCTTCGGGGCGAAATGGGTGCAAAAAAGCGGAACGCTGTCCATGGAAAAGTCTGCCATGATACAAATTATGTATAGGTGTTACCAGGCGTGGAGGGTGACTCGGCATTGAAAAGAAAAATAACGTCATATTTTTGTGTATTCTGGTTAACCTTTCCTTTGCGTCAAATGTTGATTTTAAAATATGCGAAAATGGTAATTCTTTTTTTTTTGTTCAGATGTTTTATTTTTATTTTTCTTGCAAGATAAGGCAATGTATACAAACTTAGGCATTGTAAACCAAAATGTCGATAACATTTTGTCCAGATTTTCTTCAAACTTCGTTTGTTTCGTTGTTTTGTTTTTTAACTAAAATTTAACTAAAGACAATTACAACGTATAAAAAAATTACAGTTTAGTCGCATTAAAATTATGACGCAGATTTTGAACAAACCATCATGGCTGTGTTTTTTCTAATAAAATTACTGTGACAAGCATGTTTTACTTCTTTGTATATTTTGCATAAATTTAAGATTATCACCTTATTTCATTTTGTTTCAATATTTTAATTGAAAACATAATTCAATACAGAACTGTTACCGAATTATAATTTCTTTTCTCTAATTATGAGCTTAGGTTTAAGCTTAATTAAGTTTTACACTTATAGGAACGTGGTGTAAAATAATAATATTTTCAGCTTTTTATAAATAAATTGTTTAATTCAAGTTTTCTTGTTCTTTTTTCTTTATTTTGATAAAAATCTCAAGATCTGAACGACATCGAATAATAATAATAACTATAACAATAAAATAATAATCATCATCATAGTCGTTTTCGTCGTCGTCGTCCTCCTCCTCATCATCATCGTTCTAGATCATTCGTGTCATCGTCATCGATCATCATCATCAACAACATCATCACCATCACACCACACGCGCACCATCACTAACCACATTCATCATCGGGCCATTCTTGCGGTCCACGTTTGTGACCTACAAGAGGGTAAATTTTTCAACCCAATGCTGTTTTGCCAACATAACCAATCTGTTAATACTTTTGGTATAATGAATAACCTTTAGTCTAAACCCTAACCAAAAATAATGTTTCCATTTTCGTCAGATCGGTCATTTTGTCATGAGGGGCAAATAAAGTTCGGTCACGTTTGTGACGTCAGACAAAAAAGGGGTTTTTAGAATTCAAAATAATCAGCTGTAAAATTTTGCGATTACATCTTATAGAGTTTTCAGAAAGACAGTGATACATTACAACTATGTTGGTAATTAAAAGTAACAAGTAAACTTTCCTTGAAATTAACAAATTTATATCACTAAGTACGGTCACGTGAGTGACATCTCCATTAACTTATAACACAAAATTGGTGACCATTGTTAATGTGCACCAAAAGTGAAGTTGTAATAAAATCTTGTGTATTTCCATATTCTCAACTATTTCAAGTTATCACAATGTCATCAGAAATAACCTGCAAGAGCAATACTACTCCTAGTATGCAGATTTCCTGTGTTGAAATATTGCAAGTCTGCTGAACGTCACCCCAAATTTTCAAAAGACACATGGAAATCGGGTTTAAACCAGTCTTTTTTAAAATGAATTGTTGTTAAAGTGATCATAATTCATATTTTAACTAATAATAAAATAACACTGCTACTTTTTTCAATATGACGAGAAATTTGTGTCCTTCAATACAAAAAAATGATGAGTGCCGGTCATGTGCGTGCGTGACAGTATTAAGCACATCAATAACTTTTGAAAGAAGAAAGATCTAAACCATTTATTTTGAGTAAGGGAAGGTACACAAAAAATTTAAAAATATCATACTTGGAAGGATGGTTAACCCGATATTGTAAAGAAAAATTGCAAAACCATAAATTATTTTTTTTATCAAAATGGTTTACTTTTTAAAGAATGGCCCATCATCATCATCATCAATCGTCATCATCACCATCGTCATCGTCATCGTCATCATCACCATCGTCATCGTCATCATCGTCATCGTCATCGTCAAGCATGGGGCAAAAAGTACTCAATTTAAGGAGTTTAGGAGATACTCATCAAGTCCAGTTAGCAGGTGGAGGGGTTTTGAAATGCATGATGCCAAAAAATTACATTGGAACGATTGGTGTTGGGTCAGAGATCAACCTTTTGGACACGTTTTTAGAAAACTATGACAAAAAGTCCTGAAAATATTTTAAGAACCCTTCATATTTCATATATACAAAAAAACGCAAAGAACCTACAAAATAATTCCATACAATATGTCGACCAATTCATTTAAGCATATAAGTTGCATCCTCACCCTTATCAACAGACATCCCCGTCCTATTTCTGTCCCGCACCCAATTTGACAAATTTGGATTTCTTTTAATGAAAATGATTTAAAATAGACATAAATATACCAGTGAAATTTGAGATGAATCTTTAGATAAAAAGTTCAATTACCGAAATTCTCTTTGCCTAGAGTTTTTTACCTTTGGCATGCAGAAATTTGCTGGCTGCAACAAGGAGTAAACTAAGTTTCAATTATGACAATCTGAACATCATGGTGTTCCATTTTTGAACATAGTTTTGTGCCTGTTTTATCTTTTACAACACTAAACCACCTTTGAATCTACTTGTGTTCCGTATTTTAATCGTGCCTGCACAACCATATGAATACGCTGTCACTGATAAAATGTACATTTTGGATTTGATGTGATCATACATCAAAAACAGGACATAGACCCACTTGGTGTTAACACCCCAATGTGAACCGCGCACATGGGCTTGATGTACAATAAACCGAATGGAACTGTCTACCTTAATCTGAAACCCTCGTCAATACACTGCACCCTCGTCATTTCCACTGCAACTGAAGCATTTAAGGAAGAAACAACCAAGTATCCTAAGAACCATCAACCACGTATCTAAGAACCAACCCTCACCATCTAACTAGACCCTCTCAGGGTCGTTGTTATAACGACTGGTATGAAACTCAATCTCTCTGATTCCGGCGTGGCGAGTGTATTTTTGACTTTTGTTGTCAATCCGTGGACAAGTAAAGTTTTGGTTCGTATAAGTGCGTATGGGCGGCATTGGGGTAAAAAATGTGTCAGCGCATTATTAAAAACCCGCTGTCCAGGGTCCAGGGAGGGCCCTGATCGATTTTTTTAAAGGATTTAGTTGTTTGAGTTTTGATATACTTAGAGGCATCGTGTTGGTGAGTGTGACTAGTTTAATAAGTTTGATTTTATGTCAGAATGAACCTACTGTGCCCTGAATCCGAGGACAGAGCGGAGACTGTGGGACAGTCTACCATCTACTAACGTCTAGCGCACTCACTAACCCACTGTCGAGGAGCTGCAGAGTACATCTATCAAAGTCAAAGTGATGTTGGTTCGATGAGTTGCTATATTGAAGAGTCTTGGCCGCCATCGTCTAGCCAATGACAAATGTTGAGTAATATCGGCCACCACTGGACACCAACGCCCTTTTCCAATCAACATTTATTAAAGGTGGACGGCCCGATTTAAGGATATGGAGTTTTTCATCTTGATAGCTTGGCCTTCACCAAAAACCCCCTGTAAAGTTTCGCGCCTATTTCAATGCTTTTTTCATGTGAGAGCAGAACCGTGATTTCGTAAGCCCCAATAGATTACTGTTTCAAATTTAATATTGGTCGACCCAATATTGGGGTACATTTTCGCTCATTACTTTCCAACCACACTCCTTATGCCCTACATTTCACATGTTAAAATGAGACCAATTACTTTCTTCTGATAACCAAATTTTGAAAACCACTTCCGGTAAAATCTGGGCTTCTGGGACGGGCATTTGCGATCGGGCCATGGACCTTTAGAGTCATTAATATTCGTCACGACTCTTCCAAACAAAATCCTCGACCAAAATTACATTTCGAGATATCGACGATTGAAGTTTTAGAGAATTATGAAGTTTCATATCTAAAATTTGAACATTTTTAGGAAATGATTGTATGTGTCTTGTGGACATTGAAACGTTCTTCCTTTTGAGCACGCCTTCAATTCAAGTATCCTTTGTTTTCCGTGTCAAATTTAATTATAAAGTGATTGGTTTTTTGCAAACTAAAAACGTCCTCTTTTTCCATGTCAAGGAACGAATGCGCATATTTCGCACTGTCTTGGCTAACTAAAAAATATTCGATCGAATCGCCTCAGACGATG